>RJWM01012972.1:0-54824 GCA_004363535.1 Dasyprocta punctata | reverse complement strand
AGGCACAGGTCAACACCTAATCCAAAGTCTGTTCTACTATGCACCCACCATGTAGGGCCGTTGTTTCAGATAACTGGGAAGAATCAGGAGAAAACCCCGCCCACTTCCATGAAATACAGTGCAAATTCTACTGCAGGCAGGTAGAAGCCTGAAAATGACTAATGCTCCTATAATGCTCCTAATCTGTAAGTAAATTATTGAGAACATTAAAAGTAGTAAGTGGGAGGGGTGAGGAGGTCCAGGCGGATGTGCCCGGGCAGCCAGGGTGGGGGCAGCACCAAGGAGCAGGTGGGGTCAGAGGCAGATGAGAAGACACATGTGGCTTCTGGGGACACAGGTGAAGTCTGGGGCGAGGAAGTGCAAAGGCCACATCAGGTCCCCGGAGGTGTGGAGGGCAGCCCTGTCAGAGTGGGACGGGACAGGGCAGCCGGGGGTGGCGTCAGCCTGGAAGAGAGGAGGTCACCCAGGGCCTTCGGGGCCAAGGCGAGGATTCTGGTCACCACTGTGAAGGGCAGCGGCGCGACCCCCCTGCAGTGCAGATGACTGACAGCCAGCTAAAGGGCGGGACCACGGCGGGAAAGCCCGGGGACAGAGGCTGGGGTCATCCCAGGACACGGGCTGGGGTCCACACGGCCCGCGCCCCCAGCAGGAGCCGTGGAGGCAAGGCGACTCCTGCAGACACTGCCGACAGAATCAGAAAGTGGAACACTGGAACGGGAAGCCAGAGAGGCAGAACTCTCTCAGGAGAATTGAAATTCATCATGCAACGTGGAACACTTAGGTGATTTACCATTTCCCAGCACACTGCATCCTTTATGTTCTATCTGCTGTCTTGAAGGACCGCTAGGAATTTTATGTGGAAGCGTTCTGGACCTCTGTTCCATGGGATTATCACAATGGAAAGTGTACACACAAGTATCCCAAGTTTTAACACCAAACACAAGTCTTCCAGAATGTTTGGGGGGAAGGGCAGTCCCCAGCAACACCCCAGAAATGAGCGCAGCCCCAAGTCAGCTGCGGCAGAGGAGCTTAGGACCTGGAACATTCCCTGCTTTTCCCTCCCCGCAGACCTGTACCGCCCAGAGACCAGACCTAGGGGAGGAAGGGGCGCCCCATGGCAGCGACTTTGGGCTTTGGCCGGGATGGGAGGCAGGTCTGGGTTTGGACTTTCACCCCAGCACAGGGTGGCCACACCCCAGGAGGGTTAGGAGAGGGGCTGTCCTGCTCCCAAATGGACCCCTCCTTCGGTCCCTCCCTTCCTTCCTTGGCAGGAGCAGAGTGTGGGGACCCGTGCTCAGTGCTCCCCAGCCCCGTGCCTGGCTCACAGCCCCCAAACTTCCCCACCGGGAAGAAGGCGTGTGCCACTTCGTCCTCCCCAAAGATGGGATGAGCGGAAATGAAAATGAGCGCGAGTGGGCAGGGAAGGTGACGGGAAGGGGCCACATCCTCCCGGGTGTCCTGGGTTCTGGTCCACCCACACCTCCGTGGTGGGCCACGGCGAAGGCCAGGGTCCAGGCATCCTGCTGCATCCCTGAGCACACCAGGGCTAGAGGGTGGGCTGGCCTGCGGGCAGGGGTGTGGAGATGCGGAGAATGCACAGGATGCCCAGCACGCAGACCTTCCCCATGATTCCAGAGTGTGGAGTCGGGAGGGTCAGGCAGGGCGGGGTGGACAAGGTGGGCAGTAGGAATGGTGCCTGGTGGGGATCTCAGATGCAGAGGCGGTGTGCTGGAGGGCGTGGGGCTGGGTGGGGGCAGGGCGCCGGGAGGGGCGTCCCCACCGGGAGTGATCGTGTCTCCGGCCGTGTCCACCCTACAGAGAGGGAAGGACGCCCAGGAGCCTACCGTGGGGGCTGCAGGGGTCCCCGTGGTGTCCTCCGCCAGGTGTAGCCCTGAGGTTGGCTGCTCCCTGCCCACTGCCCCGAGCGTGGCACCTCTCATTCAGTCCTGCCCAGCCTGGGAGCAACCGGCCCTCATCTGAGCGATGCAGGTTTAAAGGAAGCACTGGGAAGAGGGACAGTGGCTTCTCCCCCTTACACAGAGATATGGGGACCCCAGGGCCCAATTACCCCTCTGTGAAGGTGCCGCTGCCCCACTCGGCCAATTAGCACAGCTCTCATGTGCTCTGTGGTGCCTGGCTGCGGGGCCCAAACAGTAGCTACGGCTGACCGCATCCTGTGCCCTGTCCACCAGTGCCCGGCCCCACAGCCCTGTACCCTACACCACTGCAGCTACCTTCTCTCTGTAGGGCCAAGAAGGGCTGTGACTCCTTCCTGGGGACAGACAACTTTCCCTGAGGCCCCGAGCAGGTCCCATCCAGGGAGACAGGAAGTGCTCAGCCCCAGAGTTCATGAGCGTTGTCGCCCACAAGGGGACAGAAAATCTGAGTTTCTTTCTCCATAGATCACCAACACCAATGCCATTATCTACTTCAGTCTCAGTCAAACAGGCCCATCTGGCCTATATTTCCCAAAAGCAGCTTTCTGGTGGCAGGACCCACAGGAGCTGTGCTTTCCAGAGAACCACTGAGGCCAGCCAGGAAGCAGACCCAGCAGGCGGGGCTTTGCTCTTGTAAATCACTGCAAATGTCCCCACTCCAGCAAGGCCACCGGGCAGAACAAGGGACTTTGCACTGGGAAGTGGGCGGATGGAGCAAAGCTTCCTCAAAGACAAGCCCCCGGAGAGGAGTGAATCGGTGTCAGCCATCAGTGGGCGTGCGGGAGAGCCCAGCAAGGCCCCCACACCTAGCAGAACGGCTGTCGCAGAACACGGGCACCCTCCGGCCGGGAAGGGCCCACGTGTGGGGATCCACGATTTATTAGAAAGCCGTAAAGTTAGCAAATGTGCATAGCAGCTGTGTTCGTGACCCCTAAAAGCTGGGGACGTCCCGGCTGTCCCTCAGCAGATAAACACTCATGCGTTCCTCGTCCACCTGGACATCATATGTTCACATGTGACTTCTTGGTTGCTAATGATCAGGCCCCACTCATGCGGTCGTGGGCCGTTTGGTTCCCCCTCACCAGGCCCACGCAGGGCCGCCTGGTGCACACTGGGTTCGCTGTGGCTCTCACTGGCTTGGTGGGAGTCCGTGGTTCACCCCCCAGCTGCCTCCAAGAGCCGCCTCTGTGGCTGTGGCCCCAGGAAGAGCTGTGAAGCGTGGGAAGAGCGGTGCGCTGGTACCGGCGACTTCTCCCAACCCTTTCCGGGCTCCAGGAGAGGAGGAATCCCACGCCCTCGTGTCGAGGGTGAGCACACACTCAGGAGCCGTGCAAGCCAGCCTCGACGTCTTCAGCTTCCCCTGCCCAGGCAGACTGTCTTAACCCACTGTCCCGAGGCGGCTCACGACACCCCGCGTCCACTTGGCCCGTCAGCCCCGGGCCCCTCATTTTGGAGAAGTCCAGCTCGGCGGTGCAGGCCGGCGGAGGAGCCCAGTTCCAGGTGTCTGCTGGTTTTCGCGGCATCTGCAGTTCGCAGCCGGCGTGCGCAGCCTGTCCAGGGAGCGTCTGCCCTTGGAGTGACGGCGGTGACCCCGCGTGCGTCTTCCCGGCCCGGGCAGGGCTCCCCAGGCGCTCTGTGCGCTCACCTGCGGGGCCCAGCGCCCACCACAGGCCAGGACGCAGCCGCTCTCTCCCTGCTTCCGGTCTCCAGGTGGACAGCGGCGCTCACGGCTTTCGGGGACGCTCGGAGCTGCAGTGATCTCCACCCGGCCGCGGCCCATTTTCAGTTGCCTCGACAGAGTACCGGAGGCTGGGTGCTTTTCCCAGAACCCAGGCCCCTCGGCGCCCGGTCCCCGCGGCTGTGCAGTCCGAGGTCAGGCAGCGGCGCTCCGCAAGGGCCCAGGCCGCGCCCCGGGACGTGCGGGGCATCGCGTGAGCTCGGCGGGCAGGTGCAGGGGGACCCGGGGAGGCGCCGGCTCAGCAACCACACCCCGGGCCGGGCCGGGGCTCACCGGTGGCTCCCCAAGTCACCGCCGCCACGTGGCCTCCGCCCCGCGCCCTCCTGTCCCCGCCCCGCCTCCCAAGACCCTGCCTGAGGCGCTGCACCCCAGTAGGGTTTTGGGGGACAAACCACACTCCGGCGCAGCGGGGCTTCCCCTGCTGTCTGCCGCCCGCCCCCCGCTCCTCCGGCCGCAGCAGGACAGCCGGCTGCAGAGCGAGGCCCCCTGGCGCCCCCTGCCGCTCCGCCCCCGGGCCGGGGCGCATCTCCGTCTGCACGCGCTGGGCCGCTCCGGCCTCGAGGCCGCCGCTCTGCTTCGCCCTGGGGCCTCAGCGCGGTGCGCCCCGGAGCCCAGGTTGGCCGCTGGGTGGCGCCCGTGGGCCGCAGCCGCGAGCCGAGTCCGCCGGGCGCCCCAACCTCGCCCCGCCGGGGTCCCCCAGCCTCGCCCCGCCGGTGACCCCCCAGCCTCGCCCCGCCGGGACCCTCTCAGGGCTCCAGCGCGCGTCCTCAGCGTGCAACACCCCGGCCCGGCACGCCCAGTTCCCGGCGCGCAGGGCCCGCAGAGTCGGGGTGACTTCTGCTCCCGCGCCAAGGGCGTGCTGGGAAAATGCTTTAGCTTTTCACCGTCCTGTGCGTTGTTCGCTGCTAAGCTTTTGTAGATTCCCTTTCACGGCGTGAGGAAGTTATTTTGTGGTTTTGTTGCTTTGTCTGTGTTTGTTTTAATTTCCTGAGTTATTTATTTTAGTTTTGGGGGGAGATTATAGGTTAATTTTTTAGATTAATTTTATTGGTACATTTAAGTAGACATAATGATCGCTGTCATCATAGCGACTTTGTCCCTGTACACCACTTATCTCAAGTCCTCCTTATTTTTCCCATTCCCCTCCTTATTTACAAAAGCTTTGTTTCGGTTCTTCCTTCTCTTCTTGTCTTTCGTTGTTGTTTTTTGGTGTTTACTCTGAGCGCTGATATTTTGTCGGTTTCTTCCTGCACGTGCTCAGGTGGTCCCGGGGGTGTCCGCCTCCTTCTGTTCGTGTAGGAGATCGCAGCGACCCAGTGACCCTGCCCTCGGTGTCGGGTCCGCGTCCTGAACCGCGCTTCCCGGCCGCGGCGTCCTCTCCGCGCTGCTGGATTTGCCTGTCGGCCTTTTAGAGAGAGGAGGGTCTGGGTTTTTGTGCCGATTCCCTCGTGTTTGAGCGCTCCCACCACACTGGAAAACAGGCCCTTCCTCTGTGTCCTGAAAACTTACTGTAAGGCTGGCGCTTTAAAATTACATTTTAACAGTAACTTCCATGACACCACACGGGCGCGGAATTTTCTGTGCAGAAATACTTCGTCCACAAAGCCCGCTCACTGAGCAGATTCGTGGACTCGGTTTTCCTGATGCCCGTCTCCGGTTGGAGGTTTAAGCATTTCCCCTCGCAGCCGCTGGCTCTGTCGTCCTCGGGGACGGGGCCTCTGATGCCGACGGGGGCGTTTTCATCGTCCCCTTTCCCAGCTGCCTTCACCGAGGGGACCCATAGACAGCCTCTGCCGCCTGGGGGTGCCGCCGCCACCGCGAGGTCCGGAAAAGCTCGAGGGCATGAAGAAAAACGCACGCGCTCTACTTCGGAGAGGCCGGGAGTGCAGCATCGCTCGACACCGAGAGGGGGAATTTCCCGGAAGATTGGGGCTGGGGGTGTAGGTTCAGGGTGCCATCCCCCACTCTGCCCGCTGGGCCCTGGGCTCGGGTGCTCTTCGTCTACGCAGCAAGCAGTAGTGGCCAGCAGTGCTCTGGGTCCACACCGCCTTCCTCCCTCTGCAGGGCGCGGAGAGGGTGCTGGAGGCTCGGTCGCTTTCTCCCGACGACGCAGGACGAGCACCCTTCCGAAGGGAAAGGAAGCGTGCGCTCATGCGGGTGCGACTGGTGAGGCGGTTTGCAGAGACGGGAGGCAGCTCCGTGGCCGCACCCTGCAAAAGGTGCGGCCTGGTCAGCCGTCCACTGACCGTCCTCCCGGCTCCCTCTCCGCAAGCCTTAGACTTCCCTGGATCCTTGCTGGGTCCTGGTACTTAGAAGCCGAGAGAACGCTGTTAGAGTCTCCTGCTTGGTGTATTCCCTAGCAGTGCAAGGGCGCCGGGGGCACCTGAGGTTTGGCGAGTCAGTCTCCGCGTGTTGGAACTGATCACAGGATGAGAGTTGTTTTGACTTTTCAAGCTGTGTTGGGCTCTTGCACAGTCAAGGATTTTTGGAAAAAGCTTCTATTTTACTTGGCTCACAACCTTGCCCCCTTCTCCTTGGGAAAGGGGAAAGCGCTGATCTAATGCTCTTTGGCACTGGCAGTGGGTATTCATGTGAGGAGAAAGGTGCTTGCTTCTGTCACCAGCGCTCAGGAAGCCCGGCAGGCTCTTGGAATTCTTGGACAAGAACCACAGCCGTGCTGAGCCCACAGCGCTTCCAAAACAATCTGTCTTTTTAAAGCAAAGCCGTGGACTTCAAAATCAGAACACACATTTGAGAAACAAAGGCAACTCTGTCTTTCACTTACAGCGCCCATTCCGTTTCTATCTAGTGTCAGTAACGATGTGTCGGCTCTTTACATTTTTGGTTAGTTCGTGTTTGCGGTCCGTGGTGTTCCCGTTGCCCGTGTGGAGTCGGTGCAGGCCCCTGACACCTCATTCCTCTTCTCCTCCCCGCTGCCACTTCCTCCTCCGTCTCGATCCGTTTTCCTCTGTCCCCTGTCTTTCATTTTGCTCTTTATTTATCATTTGTGTTCCTCGTGTAAGAGGAGCTATGTGGTATTTAAGCTTGGGGGCCTGGTTTATTTCACCTGACGTGCTTTGTATTCGGCCTCCCAGCCTGGTGCCCATTTTCTAAGTGTTCCTGTTCTTTGTTTCTCTTTTGTTTTCCTCCTTTGGACGATTCACACGCTTTTGCATTTTATTTTCTACATCGAGAGTTCAGGTGCCTCTTTGGTGGGGTGGTGGCCAGAGTGAGTCCCTCAGTCATGTCCCTGGCCTAACCCCTGGGGTCTGTGGGTGTCACTCGGGAAGGGGCTCCGCCTTCGTGTCTAAAATAAGGGACTTGGGTCGGAAGGTGGCCCTGGGGGATGCCGGCCGGGGTCCTGCGGAGATGGAAGAGGGAGGCGGAAGGGTGGGAGGAAAAGCGGGAAGGGGGAAGCAGGCATGGAGCGAGGCAGCCGTGTGCCAGTGACCACGGCACCTCCGAGGGCAGAAAACCCTCCAGGTCCCGCCAGGACTTTCCTGAAGTAAAGCTGCAACCCGAGGTCAGGGACAGTGAGGGCTGTGAAACCTGGGCCACCTCGTGTCGAAACCGGGGTCTCCACGTGTTTCCCAGCAGAGCACCCAGGATTCCTGGCTCCCGGGCTGGGCTCCTCGAGGCTCCTCAGTCCAGACATGTTTTCTGAGTCTCCTCAGCCCTGTCGCCCTCTGCCAGCCTTTGGAGGCCTTGATCTTGACAGACTTGGAAGGGGTTCTCTCCGTCCCTGCCCTGCCCTGCCCTGCCCTGCCTCAGTTTCCCTTAGGGGAAATACAGGATGATCCATGGGAATCTTTTCAATTTATGCACCACGCTTGAGCCTCCACAGCTGAGAGCCTGAAGGGCCTTTGATACGCTTCTCTCAGGTCCTCCCCCGCCCCACACAGCCAGTGTTGGGGATGCGGGAGAGGCTCTGCTCACCTCCGTGGTCATCTGTGTCAATGTTCATTCTGTCCCTCATCACTGGTGTCCACGGAGACCTGAGATTGAAATTTTTCAGGTGAGTACAATTCCACTCTGCTAAGTTGCATTCCCTCATGCTGGCACAATGAGACTACTAAAAGGATAGCGATGGATGATAGATAGATAGGGAGGTAGATAGACACACAGATAGATATAAATAGCTGTGCCAAAGGAGGGAGCAGCTACGCAGTTTTAAAAAATCCTATGAGATGTTTGGTACTTTATAAAACTTAGTTCATTTAGGTTTCTTTTAAAGGTTTTACTTTAATTAAATGTTTTGAGATAATCACAAGTTTATATGTAGTTGTAAGAAATTCAGAGTGGTCCATAGCTTTATGTTTTACAGTGAACTTCACAATCCATTTTGTGTTAAATTTGTATCTAAGGTAAGACATTTAGGTTGAAGACTTGTCTTTAGGGCTTGCTGTTGGTTAGTTTTTGTTTATGGATATCCAACTGCTCCAGAACTACTTGTTGAAAAGACTGTTCTTTCTCCACTGTTGGTGGGAGTGCAGACTGGTGCAACCACTGTGAAAATCAGTGTAGAGATTCCTGAAAAACTAAAACTAGAGGTTCCACTTGACCCAGTTATTCCCTTTCTTGGTATCTCCCTGAAAGAATTAAAAGCATCATAGCACAGCGATATATGTGCATTTATGTTTATAGCAGCTCAGGTTGTAATAGCTAAATCTTGGGAACAACCCAAATGCCCATCAGTTGAGGAATGTATAAGAGAGATGTGGCCATAACCAAAGATAAGCTTGAGACTCTTATAGGTAAATGGATGCACCTTGAGTTCATACTCTTAAGTGAAATAAATCAGACACACGTATTTAACTATTACATTATCTCTTTTGTGGGAGAAACTGAAGGTATAAACAAGGACCAATATATATAATAGATATTGTGAAATAGGAAGAAAGTGTTCAAATGGAAAGGAGACAAAGGGAGGAGGGAGGGGGAAAGGAAAGAAAAGAAAAAATAGAAGGAAAAAATTGGAAATAAAGCTTTTGTAAATAAAGAGGGAAAGAGGGTTTGAAGGCAGGGGAGAGAATTGGGGAAAAAAGAAGAATCAAAATATAGCATGTACAGGTACAAATTTCCCATGATAAATGAATATTATCATTGTGTATATCTAAAATGTGCCAGTAAAAAATAAAATGTACCAATAAATTAACTGAAAAGATTCTCGTGCACCTCTGTAAAAATCAGTTGGTTACACTACTAATGGCATATTGGTTTTTGAGAACTGATATATTTTTCTTTGAATTTTTGGTGGGATTGATGGTACAAGTCATAAAGACTTGCCTTAGCTTTTACTGGTGGGAGTATATTAAATTATCAATCCAATTTATTTACTTACAGATCAATTTATATATTTTTTCCAGAGTCTGTTTGTTAAAATTGTGACTTTTCTAGGAATTTGTCCATTTACTGTAGGTTGTCAAATTTCATTAGTGATCATGTTGTTCATAGTATTTCTTCCTGATCCTTTTGGTTTCTAAATAGACAATACTGATTGTGATCTGTGTCTTCTACCCTTTCTTTGATGTTTATCTGTCTAAAGATCTGGCCATGTTGTTGCCCTTCTTAAGGATGCAAAATTTTATTTAATTGAATTTTTTCTGCTATTCTGTTTTTCTAGTACATTGATTTCCACTTTAGTTTTTATTATTTCTTTCCTTTTGTTTCCCTTCAGGTAATTTTTCTTTCCTTTCCCTCACATGTTTTTAAAGTAAAACTTTAAGATTATTCTTATGAAATCTTCTTTCTTTTCTAATATTTGAAGCTATAATTTTCATGTAGCACCACTTTAACTACATCTCTTAAATTTTGATATGCTCTGGTTTGGATTTCATCAAGTTCAAAATACTTTCTAATTTATCTTGTAATTTTTTTGGCATATAAATTCTTTATAATTAGAATGTTCACTTCCAAATATTTGTAGATTTCCGAGATTTCTATTTGTTGTTGATCTCTAGCATATTTTTATGATGGTTAGAGTACATATCTCATATTATTCAAATTCTTTTGAATTTATTAAGACTTCTTTTATGGCTAGCTTATAGTCAATTCTGGAGAGTACTTTATGTGGGCTTGAGAAGACTTTTTCATTCTCTAAATAAACTTTAGGGAAGTTTATTTAGCTCACAGCTCAGTAGGTTGAAGGTTCAAGACTGAGTAAGTTTGTCTGTCCAGACTCTTGACCTGCACTCTTGAAAACTAGCTCTAAAAGACCAGCATGATCCTTCTGTGGGTAGTGCTCCCAGTGACCTCTCACCTCATCTCACGGGCCACCTTTTAAGGGTCCCATGACTTCACCACATTGAGGATGAGGACATTGACCTTTGGAGGACACATTCAAATCACAGTAATGTCTTTACTACTTTTATGCATAGTTTTTGAGCAATTATTGAGAGTACTGACATCTTCAACCATTACTGTTGATTTGTTTCTGTCTTTCTCCAGCTCTGTCTTTTTTTTTTTTTTTTCTTAATGTAGTTCAGGGCTCTGTGCTTATATGATAGTGCTTATATTATAGCTTATGTTGAACTGACCTTTTAAATAATATTAAATGGGACTTCTGGGAAGATAGCAGAATGGTGAGCTGCAGAGAAACAGCCTCTCTGATATTTGGAATCCAGACACTGGAAAATAGCCATGTGAGGAAGAGAAGGAGGAAGGAAGTGGGTACCTGGAACCAGCAAGGATCTGAAGCAAGCATTAGAGCCCACAGGGAAAGCAAAGACAGGGACCACAATACAGAAGAGATAGGTGACAAGCAATGTCTTCTCCGTGAGCCCCAGTTCTCCACATGAGAAGGAACTCAAAACTGTAGAAGGATGGTGACTACTGGTGACTCCAGAGGGTTCCAGGAAAAACACACCAGTGGAATGGAGCTGTGGATGCCACAGACTGAAATGGCTGATTGAGACTGCCAGAGGGTCATAAACAATACTGTGGGCCAGTGCCAAAGAACCAGGGACTAGGCTAAATAAGCAGTAATTTCTCTTCCCCAGTAAACTGAAGAGATAGAATCTTGTGACAGACTCAAAACTGAAAAGCCAGTTACACTTGCAGACATCTCTGACAAGTAGTCATTTTCTAAGGCCTCTCAATGCAAGCAATAAAGATACCTACCGTAAATAATTCACAAGCATCAACACATGCACTAAACTAAAAGAAAGAAAGAAAGTGAGAAGACACTGAGTAGGATGCAGCCCCAGGCTCTCAGTTTGCCAAAGGAAAAGCCAGGGAACGACCAGGTGGAGCGGTTCAAAAGCCACGCACCTAGACTCTCTGAAGTGGTAACTGTGGAAGCAGTGAAGCAAATTAATGAGGTTGTAAAAAAAATCAAATCAAAAATAATTATTCAGATAACTTCAGAGATGATGATCATAATGAAGGGCATGATTATTGAACCTAGAGAAGATACAGATGTAAAAACATGGCTTAGGAAAATGATGGAAACCATGAATGCCCAATATGGAAAAGAAATGGAATCCATGAAACAGATTCAATTGTAAATCCAGGAGATTAAAAATTCTATTGAAAGTATACACTGCAGAATGAACCAATGTGAGGACAAAATATCAGATCTAGGAGACAGAATTGCAATTAGTGATCATGAAAAGAATGATTTCTTAAAAATAGCAAGAAACCACAAAAAATCAATCCAACAGCTGATAGATGATGCAAAAAAGAACAACATAATATTGATCAGAGCAATTGAAAATGTAAGAGAGAATACAAATCACATAAAAATCTGTTTACAAAAGTAATGGCAGAAAACTTCCTAAGCATGGGAAAAGAATTTGGCTTTCAGATAAGTGAGGTATATACAACCTCAATTAACCATGACAAAAAATAAAATCCATCCAAAGGCATATAGTAGTTAAGATTCCAGAATTCAATACAAGAACAGAATATTAGAAGCTGTTAAAGGAAAGAAACAAATCACCTGTAGAGGAAAGCAGACTTCACAGCACAAACCCTTAAGTCAAGCTTGGAGTGAATTATTTCAAGCCCTAGAAGAAAACAACCTTCAGCCCAGATTGATGTACCCTGCAAAATTATCTTTCAAAACTGATGGAGAAGTATTTCTATGACAAAGAACAACTGAAGAAATTCATGACCACCAACCAGCACTCCAAAATGTTCTGAAGGACATTGTAGAAAGAGAAAATGAAGACTACAACTTCATGAACTCCAACAGAAAGAATCCACCAGGCAAGGCAAGTAATTAAATAGATGGGAAAGAAAGGTAACCAACAACAGAAAAATAATATGACAAGGTTAGGTCAATACATATGGTTATAACAATTAATGTTATTGGTCTCAGTTCATGAATCTAGTGAAACAGACTGGCAGAACAGATCAAGAAGCAAGAGCCAACAAAATTCTGTATATGAGAAACACTTTTAACTCAAAAAGCAATTTATAGACTGAAAATCAAAGGATGAAAAACAATACTCCATGCAACAGGAACTCAGAAAAAAAGGAGGTAGCTAGTACATTTGCAAACAAAGTGGATTTCAAGTTAAGATTAATCAAGAGAGGTAAAGGTCACTACATCCTTGTTAAGGGAACAAGCCAAGAGGAAGAGATAACAATCATAAATGTATATGCACTAGATACCAGCACACCCAACTATATAAAATAAATATTAATGGACACAAAAAATCAAACAAGCACTAACACAATTGCAATGGAGGACCTCAATACCCAACTGTCACAAATAGACAGACCAACTAGACAAAAAAATCAATAAAGAAGTATCAGAACTGAATCAAATTTTTAAACAAGTGGACTTAGTATATGTCTACAGAATGTTTCACTCCCAACATCAGAATAAACATTCTTTTCAGCTATACATGAGACATTCTCCAAAATACAGGACATACCAGCTCATAGAGCATGCTTAAGTAAATGCAAAGGAATTAATGTTATCCCATGCACATTATCAGATCATACTGCAATGAAATTGGAATTCAGTGGCAAAAGAAGCCACAAGAACTTCATGAACATATGAAAATTAAATAGACATAAATACACTCCTGAACAACCACTGGGTCACAGAGGAAATTAAAGAAGAAATTATACAGTTTCTACAATTAAACAATAATGCCTGTACAACATACCAGAACTTATGGGATGCAGTGAAAGCTGTCCTTTGAGGGAAATTTATAGCAGTAAATTCCCACATCAGAAAAACAGAATGAGCTTAAATAAATAGCCTAATGTTGAACTTTAAGCTTCTAGAAAAAAGAAGAGCAAGTCAAACCCAAAGCTCATATGAGGGAAGAAATTACAAAGATCAGAGCAGAAATTAATGCAATGGAGATTAAGAAATCAATGAATTGAAGAATTGGTTCTTTGAAAGATTAAATAAAATTGACAAACCCTTAGCCAACCCTATCCCCCAAAAAAGAAAAGGCTCAAACTCATGCAATTAGAAATGAAAAGGTTAAAATCCCAATGTATCATTAATCTTCGGAAATCTAGAAATCATTAATGCCTACTTCAGAAACTTGTATTCTAATAAGAAGTAGAATACAGAAGAAATGGATCAATTCCTAGATACATATGAATTACCAAAGCTGAATCAAGAATGTATACAGATTCTAAATAGCTCAGTATCAGTCAGTGAAATTGAAGATGTAATTAAAAGCCTACCAATAAAGAAAGGCCCAGGTTCAGATGGATTCACTACTAAATTAGACAAAAATTTAGAGAAGATCTAATGCCACTATACCTCAAACTCTTTAATGAAATTGAAAGGGAAGCAATACTCCCAAACTCATTCCTGGAAGCAAGCATTACCCTGGTAACAAAACCAAAGAAAGATCCAACCAAAAAAGAGAGCTATAAGCCAACTTCTCCAATTAGCATAGATTCAAAAATCCTCAGTAGGATACTGGCAAACAGAATGCAACAAATCATCAAGAAGATTACACACCATGACCAAGTAGGATTCATCCCAGGAATGTAGAGTGGTTTCAATATATACAAATCAATAAATGTAATATGCCACCTCAACACAACACAGGACAAAAGTCACAAGGTCATTTCAATAGATGCAGAAAAAGCATTTGACAAAGTCCAACATCCATTCATGATAAAAACTCTAAAAAAATTGGGATAGGTGGCCTTTGTCCCAATCTGATAAAGGCCATCTATGACAAACCAATAGCCAACATCATACTAAATGGTCAGAAACTGAAAGTTTCCATTATAAAATCAGAAACAAGACAAGGACGTCCACTGTCACCACACTTATTGAGTATAGTTCTGGAAACGTTAGCCAGAGCAATTAGACAAGAGAAACAAATAAAGTGAATAAGGATAGGAAAGGAAGAAGTTAAATTATCAATAGGGCAGTCCTATTCCTTAGAATTCCATTTGCTAATATGTGTTTTCTGATTACAGTGCTTAATACACCCACATTTAATGTAATTATCACTGAGGTAGGACTTACACCTGCTTTAGGTTTTCTGCACGTCTTGTCTCTCTCTCTCTCTCTCTCTGTCTTTTTTGCCATCTGCTTCTCCATTACCAACTTCTTCCATGATAATGGATATTTTCTAGTGTGCCTTTCTAGTTTCTTTTCTTTCTTATATTTTTTAGAGGAAGTTTCTTAGTGTTTGTTCCAGTGATTAAAATTTTCATCTTAAATGGGAATAATCTAGTTTGGGTATATTTTATTTTATAATCCAATTTAATTTCTACTTTTATAGGAAAATTTCTGCATTTCAAGACCATAAAATATTCTTCTCTTTATCTTCCATTATTTATGGTACTTTTCAGTTTTAGTTCACCTGGAAATTTTTTCTATTTTGTGAGGCAGTATTCTAACTTTCCTGCTAAATAAAAAGCCTGTTGCCCAAACCCCACTGGTTTACATGTTTGTTTTGGACTCAGATATGTTCCACTGATCTGTTTGTCTGGTCTGTTGCCAACCATGCAGTGTTAACTAATACGTTTGAATCACACAGGATGGTTTTGGCTGAAAATACAAATACTTTACTCAAAGCTTGAATAATAGTAGTCTTAATGCCATGCGCAAGTCCAGGAGTAGTTAGACTGGACGCTGCTTCCATTCTCAGCAATGCAGATTTTTCCATTTTCCTTCCCACCATTCCTCAGAGTCTTGACTTGTATTTTCCAGGTTGTTGACTCATGGTCTCCAGATGGCTACTGCAACTCCAGCTTGTGCATCCTCCTGAAAATGTACCGTGCAGAGAAGCCCATATTCTTCAGGACTATGGTAGCTGTGAATGATAGAAAGCCCAAAACACCAGTGGCTTAAATAAGAGAAAAGCGTCATTTATTTTTATGCAGAGATTAATGCAGGCAGGGCAGGGCTGGTATGTGACAGTGACTGATGTTTTTTCTGCCTTTCTGCTCTGTGACAGTTGAGCTTGAGATCCTGGTCCAAGATGGCAGCAGCTGCATTAAGAGTTGTAAGCTAGAGAAGGAGAAAATAAGAGGTCAGAACCGTGTGTGCCCCAGCTGTGAAGGGGGCTGGAGGCAGGGGGTGCCCTTGCAGGCTGTGTCACAAGCAGGTCTTAATAACGAGATCAGCGAGGACGTGGATATTCTTCTGGGCAACCAGCAGTACCAGACACCACTGTTTCTACAGTAAATGTTAGTGGCTGATGAAAGAATTCCTTCTCCATTTTTAAAAATGTTTTGTCTTTTCTCTTCTTGATTGACAGTGGTGTTCATACAGCTTGTGCAATTCCACTCTGTCTATGCTTCCTCCCTGTTTGGTGGGTCCAACTCTTACTTTCCTACGATACTGAGCTATTTAGGCCCCAGGGCTCCAACAGGTTAGACAGGTGGCAGACTCCGTGGAAGGGTGAGTTGCTTACCTGACTTACACACTGTGAGGCCTAACTCTGTAGATGGCAGCAGTGTGAAAACCTTAGGAGATACAGCTTGCCAAGCTGGCTCACTGGGGCCAGGGCTGGAAGCCAGGGCTCATTAGGGCCCACAGTTTGATTGGGTGTGTGCCCTGGGAGCTGCTGTCAGCCAAGCCTTGTCATTAGGATCCTCAGGGTGTCCAGGCTGAGTTCTCAGGGGCCTTTCTTTGTCCAGCTCACAGCGTTTAATGAGCTCATTAGAAAATCTGTAATAAGACGGGAGTTTCCAGACTATTAGCCGCAAAGGTGATTTGAAGGTAGAACCCAGGGGAGCAGCTACTTCAGGGATGAGAAAAACAAGCTCCCGTCCAAGGTACCAGGTGACTCGTGTGTGACAGTGCTGGAACAGAAGACGGGCATCCCAGAGGGGTGCGGGATGTGTGTCCAGGACACATGCTGGGTCCTAGTTCAGCCGGCAGCAGCAAAGTCTCTAGGTAGACACTGAGCTTTGCAAAGCACTGTTAATACTGGACTCTTTCTGAGGGCTCCTCAGTCAACACAACTAATTAATTAGAAAGTTAATGAAAATTTAAAACAAAAGTTAAATATTTGACTTACATCAGTGTTCTTTAATGCACCACTATTCAAATGAAAGCTTGTTGGCTTAACAGCTGAACAAGCACATGAGTTTCTTCTCTTCTTAGCCCCAGCCCCATCAAACAGTGCAAAAGATAGTGTGTGAAAAGTAAGGGATGCACAATAATTTGTAAAACCAAGAAAGAATGTCACTGGCAAGCGGGTAGTTTGGCTTCTTCAGAAAGGAAAAGCACTGTGGGGTCGCCAGCACAGAGCCACTCGGAAGGCTGAGTGTAGGAAAAGCCGTCTGTGGAGGCGCAGGAGGCCAGACTGCAGACGGAGAAGGGGCAGAGTAACTTGAAGCCTCCTGCTCGCCGCTGACTGGGCAGCTCCATGTGCACCAGCGTGGGCCAATCAGCCCTCGTCTCTGTGGTGCACAGTGGTATCTTTCTTCAGGTCAAAGGGGCTTTGTGGGGATGAAGTCTGTCTCAGTTACTTTTCACTCGCTGCTGAGAATACCTGATGCCCAAAATTAGGGAAGGAAAGGTTTATTTCTTACAGTTCTTGAGGGTTTCATTCCATACTCAGTTGGCTCCAAGGCAGCATGGCATGGTGGGGTAAGCATTCATGGTGGCCACCAAACAGCAAGGCGAACTGGCGAGAAAGAGAGAGAGAGAGAGAGAGAGGGAGAGAGAAGGAGGAAGACCCGTCTTCCTCTCTGTATGTCGGCTCCACCCCTGGACAGGTGTAGCACTCACATCGCCAATCCCAGCGCCAGACAACAAACCAATCATGAATGCCAGACTCAGCCCTGACCAGATTACAGGAGGCCTTGCAGGGACACAGGATCAAACCCGTACAGAGCCAGAGAGGCACAGTCCTGGTAGGCAGCCCAAACTCCAAAGGAGAAGACTCTGCTACTTCCTGTTTATCACATACCAATGCGATCATTGTACATTATGTGGTGCAGAAAAATAAATGGCTCCCAAACAAACAAGACAAGGGACAAAAGAAGTTTTGGTAAAAAAAATAAGAAAGTAAAACATATTTGGAAGCATCAGGACTTTTGATAAAGAATGCCATACAGTGTTGTTTTAAAATGAAATCTAGTTCTAAAATGATGCTAGCATTAGAGTTCTGGATTAATGGGAAAAGCATAGGGATGTCTGTTTCTTTTTTAAAATTAGGTTTTATTGGTACATTTTAGATACACATAACAAGCACATTCACCATAGAGAATCCGTATCTGTACGTGACATAACTTGCTTTTTGCCCCATTCCCCTACCCTCCCTTCAACCCCTCATCCCCTCCCCATTTACAGAAGCTTTGTTTCCGAGTTTTCCTTCTGTCTGTTTCTTGAGGAAAGAAAATTCTGACACAATTTAGACATAGATACAAAATATGACGTGTTAAAAATGGAGCTAGAAGAATGGGAATAAATGTGTTGTTTACAAATTCTGAAAAAGTAGAAGAAAATTTTTCAATTATTTCTATGAAAATTAATAAGGGAAAATTTAAGAAAAACCATGAACATAAAATAAAAATATATGAGTCATGAATTTGAACATATTGGAAAAGCACAACAAAGATAATATAATAAATGAAGCTAATCTATTCAGAGAAAATGAACCTCAAAATGGTAAGAAAAAACTCCTACTTGATTTTTGATACTTTATAGGCAAGATATAGTTAAGACAAAATGACACAAGAAATTCAGAAGGAAAATTATAGAACATGATACAGGGAGAATTCTATTTTGGACAATGACAGAAACACTTCAGACAAACCTTCCTTCTGAACTATGAAAGCACTAGACAGCTACTAGGGCAGCAAGGATTTGGGGCTAAGGTGGGGACACAGCTGAGGCCAAGGTGGGTGAGATGAAAGTTCTCTGGAGCTTCGTCCCTTGAGGGCATTGTCAACTACGAGAACTGATGCCAAGATGCTGGGGTGATCAGTACCCATGGACCCAGGAGGACAAAACTGGGCTCTGGTCGGAGATGTTTGGGGGACAGTGTTCTAGAGAGAGCAGTAATGCAGAAGTTGACATAGTGTGTGGGACTTGGCTCTGTCTCTTAGATTCCAATCGTCTTGTTTCTGTTTCGATTCATGTGGTCAGGATTTTCTGATCTGACTCCTGACTAGAAGCAAAAGTAATTCCTGCTGGACTGAGTGCTGAGTGGGTAGCATCATCCAGGACCTCAAATCATCCATACTTTTAAACATACATATTGTCTGTTAATCAAAAGGAGCCAGTCATTCAGGAAAGCAAGACAGAAAACAAGGAGAAAAGTAAATATTAGAAACACAGCCACAAAGATAGTATCAATATGTTCAAGGAATTAATAGAACAGTTGAAGAATTAATGTTATGAACTAAAAAGTAAAAGAATTGCAATGGAAAAGTAAGTCAGTGGGCTTCATGACCAATTTGATATAGTTGAAGAGAGAATTAGTAAAGTGGAATGCAGATCAAAACATATTTAAGCGTGAAATAACAAAATAATTGTTATGGTTTAAATATGAGGTGTCCTCCAAAGACTCATAGAGTGAGGGCTTGATCCCCAGTGCAACAATGTTAAGAAGTGGGGCCTACAGAGGTGTTTGGCTCACCATGACACTAACCTCATGGACAGGTTTATCCACTGATGAGTTCATAGCTGAATGGGCTATTAGGATGTGGACACATTGGAGGATGCAGATCATAGAGATGTGTCTTCGAAGGGCAGATCTGGAACTCAGTCCCTTCCTGGCCGGTCTTCCTCTGCTCTTTGTTTGCCAGCTGCAGTGAGCTGGGATACTTTGCTCTGTCATACCCTCTGCCATGATGTTCTGCCTCACTACAGACCATAGCAGTGGAGTCAATGACTGTAAGCCAGAACAAACCTTTTTTCCTTTTAATTACTGACTAATACAAAAATAAAAAATGCTAGAAAGGAATAAAAGAGACATAGGAGATCTGGTAGTAAGGTTAAAATATATATGATTTGAATCTTTGAATGAAGGAGTAAGAGACTGAACTAGGAGGATGTTTGAAGAGGTCACAGATAAGATCTTTCCATAATTACTGAAACATCAAGTAGGATATTTTTTAAAAACTATAGATATTTCACAGAAAAAATCATATCTTCACAAGACAGTTATTTGCATTTTTGATGAAAATAATGAAAGGCATCTCAAGAAATTACTAGAAAATCAAATGCAACCCAAAGAAAGTAGAAGATAGGGAATAAAGATAAGAATAGAAATTAGTGAAATAGGAAAGAAGTACCCAATAAAAAGGATCAACTACATTAAGAGTTTGTTTTTCATAAACGCTTATGAAACTGACAAAAGGATAACGTGTCAGCTGAAATTTAGGTGCACAGAAAAAATATTCCTATATTGAGCAACCTTACAGAGCCAACGTGAAGTGAAATTAAAAAGCCAAGCGAATATGCATAGGGTGAAGTCATGGTATCCGAAATTAAAAACTTTACATGTGGAAAAATCCTGGACTGCCCCGTCGAGAGAACCCTGAAGCAGAGGGAGAAGAACACTGGAGAATTTGTCTGCGATGCCCGCATAGCTCAGGGCTTCGTGTGATCAGAGACGGTCAGCACAGAGAATGGAGCAGAGTCTACACTGGTCCTCAGAGTTCCTGCTTTTCTTATGGCCACAAAGCAAAAGTCACTGGGGAAAAAAAGGCCCTAAATCTAAACACACATGCTGTTGAAATGACATGAAAGTTGAATTCGTGGCTTCAGCAAGAGCCTTAAATCATTTGAAAAGGAATGTGGTCCTTGAACACAATGGCACTGTGTGAGTGGATGTGGGTGAAGCTGAAGAACTCACCCCCAAATCTCCCTGTGCCCCCAGAACTGCAGTAGGTGACCCCCTAACCTTTTCTTACAGAAGGGTCTAGAGGCACCTCAGTCGAGATAGTGACCAGTGGGGGCTGACTCTTGTCCTCTGGGACCAAAGCTGTAGTCAGTGTCCTACAGGTGCAAGTCTAACACCTCACCTAGGAGGAGGTGACCCATGCTTCACCACCTTTCATGACTCAGAGCTGGGGCCACACATGGGAACTTAGAAGTTGGCCCCGGAGGACAGGTTGGGCCCTGGGTGGGGTGAACAATGAGCTGCCCCAAGATTCTGCAGTGAGTGTGTCGGCTCCGTGAGCTGGGGAGGCCTCGGGGGTGAGCTGTTGGTTATGCGAGTCTGGTAATGGCCATGTCCAACGTTTCATAAGGCCAAAATGCAGGAACCACCTGAATATGAGGAAGCAGGAATCCACCAACTCAGAAGTTAGATGTTGGCGTGGACCTATCCCAGACCTTATACATGAGTTCAGAGGTTTTAAACAGTAAATCAAGAAGTAAACTAGTTAGGCAGTTCTCCCTATATTTATATTCAGAATGTATGTAGCAACTAATACCAGAAATTATAAAATTGCTACCAAGAAAGGCCAAATCCAGCTACATGCTATGTATGAGAAATAGTCTTAAACCATTAGGCCACAGAAAGTTTTAAAGAAATAGGAGAATGTCTTTCAGAAAATCAGCAACCAAAAAGTCTGGCAAACAGTACAGATTTTGGGAGAAGCTCTAAACTTTTAAGACAAAACACCGTATTATGGACAAGGAAGACTGCTACACAATGCTAAAAGATTCCATTTACAATAAGATAAAACCATTTTAAGCATGAAAGAATGTAAAAGAAACAACTTCAGAATAGATATAAGTAGGGAGCTGTGAGTCCACTGTCGTAATAGTGGATTTAAACAATTGTTTATGAGTTAAGCTATTAAAGGTAATTTCATTCATACACATGAAAATGAACACCACAATTATCAAGTTTGATCTTGAAGCATGTACACAGATTCCTTTTTTTTTTTTTTTTTTTTTTTTTGCAGCACCAGTGATAGAACTCACAGCCTCACGCCTGCCAGACAGGCGCTTAAGCCATTGAGCCAAACTGCCAGCCCTAGTTTTTTTTGAGGCAGGGTTGCACTATGTAGCTCAGGCCAGCCTTACACTCGCGTTGTAGCCCAAGCCGGCCTCGAACTCACAACACTCCTCCTATCCCAGCCTCCTGAGCGCTGGGATTAAAGGCGTGCACCACCATGCCTGGCTGTACACAGATTCTGCTGTAAGCTTTCAGGACGTTTTTCTTAACCTCTCGGGTCCTTTGTGACAGCAGCGTCTGTCTCTGTCTCCTGGCTGCACACTGCCGGGTCCTCCCCGCTTCACCCGTCAGCGCCGGCCTCTGCTAACTGGAGATTGATGCTTAGGTCTCCACTAGTGGACGCTTTCTGGCCACACATTCTCACAGTTTTAGTGTTTTTGGTAAGCATTTTTATTTCACCATCATTCCTTTTTATTTTTAAATTTTTGAAATTGAGAAAACATTCTTACAGGATCTAAAATTCACAGTTTTCGTTGTTTTGGAGCGTGTGTTGCGCTGTGGGCTCTGGCTGGCTTCTCTGTGGCTTCTCGGCTCGCCTGCTGTTGACACAGCTGACGGCAGCTCTGGGCCCTGCTTCCTCGGGACTCCTGTTTTGCTTGGAAATCAGATGTGCTGGTAGCACAGGGCCTGTGCTCCTACCCAGCGACAGCCTGGGAGCTAAGCAGCGGCTGCAGCCTTTCTTTGAGACCCCCCAGTCCACCTCCCTTAGTGCCCTCCCAGCTCTGAAGTCCAACGTCAAACCAGCAGTCATCATTAAAGAGGCAGCGAGGTGCTTCCTGCAAGAAAAATACCGTATTTCCTTTACCATTGTTTCCAGAAAAATGGGAGCCTCCGTATCCATCTGTGGCAGCGAAATCTATTCTGGCACACTCACTTTATGAAGAAAGAGCATCACTGAGAGCAAGAGGCACTGGGGAGCCACCGTGAGTGGTAAGAGCTGGGCGAGCAAACCGTACGACGGGAAATTACTGAACAGAAGAGTGGTACTAACATCTTAAGATGGCTGAATTGATGTGCAAGTGAATAGAACCATGGTGCTTCTGTAAAATTAAATGAAAGTAGGTGTTAAATTAAAAATTTCCCGAGTAATTCCACCCATAGGAAGCACAGATGACCAGCTACTGTGGCTTGCATGATCATAGCCACTCCGGCATTCAAGCTCCGGATTCATTTCCTCCATGGCAGGGTGAGGAGAGGGGCCTTTCGGAAGGGAAGCCCTGTGCGGGGAGCCCGGGCAGTGTGCGGGACCTCTCCTTGCCGAGGCCCTCTGTCCCTCTGCCCCATGAAGACCCCTGGACTGCGCTGTCCGTGAGGAGTGGGCCTCAGCTGACCCTCAGCCTGTGGGCACCTCCGGCTTCCGGGAGGTCGATCACTGTTGTCTATGAATGATCCAGGGCCAGGTGTTTCCTTACAGTAGCGAGGCAGACTATGGCGATATGATGGTGTTTATTTAACTGTACTCAAAATTTTCATATGCAAATCAAAGTAAAATCATATTAAAAAATTTAAACCTTCCAATATTTCTTGCCAGTGAGGGTGTGGAGGATAGAAGCAGTACTTTTGAAGAAAGTGGTGCTTGGTGGATAAAACTCTGATGAAGGATTTTAATGCTGTTCGTCAAAATGTTAAAGTTCTTACATCCTAACAAATCCACTGTGAAGCATTTCCCCAATAAGCATTTATGAGGAATACTCACGAAACTACATCAAAAGCATAGACCAAGTATATTCGCCAAAGCGTTATCGGTAATAATAATAAAAGCCGGAAATGATCTGAACGGCCTTTGGTGAGGTACAGCCGCAGGGTGATGCCGGTGCCCTCTCCAGGGAGCCCACACCGCAGTGTCGCACCCTAGGCGGCATGTGACACTCTAGGGTGGATGTGTCGTTGGACATTTGTCAAAGTCCATGGAGTGGCCACGCCCCGACGGATCTCTCATGCACACTGTGGACTCCGCTGACAAGCGTGTCCCTTGGTAGGAAGGTACACGCCACCAGGCAGGATGGTCCTGGCCCCGGCCACCGTGGGGCTGAAAGGCCGTATATTTACATATTCATTTAGTGCTTGTTTTATCAGCACGTGTTTGAGTACATGTCTACATTCCGCATGGGGAGTGGGTACAGGTACATACCACATCTTAATTCCTTTTTAAAATCTCCTTTCCCTCGCTCTTCCTCCCCACGCCCTTCATCTTTTGGTCCCCTTACCTTTTGCAAAAAAAAACTATCTCCTGTTTCCTATAACCTGTCTTTCATTTTGCTTTTTTTACAGTTTGGGTTTCTCATATAAGAGAAGCCATGCATACTTAAGCGTGTGTGTCTGATTTATTTCACTTAGCATTGTGTTCTCAAAGTGCGTCCATTTTCCTACAAGTGACTCAAGTTTATCCTTTACTCCCCTTTTCTATAAATCAATACTCCTCTAATAATAGCTATTAATTTGTTTTTAAAACACCACCGTGCTGTGGGGTTGGCGTGCTGTGTTTGTGGGGTGGGGTTGTGCAGTGCAGTGAATTCAACCATCGCTTGCCGAGAGCCCCTCTGTGCATCGCCACCCTCATGGGCGAGGCCCGGTGCACGCGGGCAACGATGGCAGTGGCTGAGCAGAGTGGGGGAGCGGATCCAGGAACAGGGACCGCGCCACACAGGACAGCGCGGAGAACGCAGGGGGCAAAGCGCAGCTCCAGCAGAGGAGGGCACGTCGGGGCAGAGGTGAGCGCCAGGGAAGGCCGGGCTCTGGGTCCACACACTCACTGGTGACCCTGGTGACACAGGGTCCCAGAGCTCACCTTCCCGCTCGTGTCTCGAGAGCACAGGGGAGAGGCTCCGAGAAGGAGCCGTTCTGGAGGGCGTGTGGGTGGGTGTTGGTGGAGGGAGACTGGGAGAGGCGGCCACGGCACAACTAGCAGCGCCCTTCGTGGTGGCGTGAACCACGGAGGGTGTGCTATTCGCCCACCATCCCGTGGCCGGTTTGGGCTCTAAATGAAACCTTGGGAGACATTTATTTCTCATTGTATGTATATTTTTTTCACCAACAGTCATTTTTATTTATTTTTTATTTTAAAGAGAATACAACAAAGCAAAACAGAACAAAGCAGATCAGAGCAAAACAATGCAAATAACACAGGATTTCAAAATAAGACAACAGGAAATCCACAGCGGCTACCATAATATCTCTTGTTTTCTTCAAAATAGTTGTCCATAGCTTCACACAAAATGAAATAGTATATAACCAGTCAACACCAAAGAATGAGAGTCTTATAGGCCTTCAAAACCAGACAATAGGAAATCAATAAAGGCTACCATAATGTCTCTTGTCTCTTCAAAATAGCTGTCCATACCGTCACACATATTGAAATCAAATAATAGAAAACAGATTAAAACCAATCAAAACAGAGAATAAAATCATTGAGCCAGGTGTGGTGGTGCACACTTTTAATCCCAGCACTCGGGAGGCTGAGATAGGAGGAATGTTGTGAGTTTGAGGCTGGCTTGGGCTACAATGTGAGCGCAAGGCTGGCCTGAGCTACATAGTGCGACCCTGCCTCAAAAAACCAGGGCTGGGAGTTTGGCTCAGTGGCTTAAGCACCTGCCTGGCAGGTGTGAGGTTGTGTGTTCAATCCCCAGTGCCACAAAAAAAAAAAAAAAAAAAAAAAAAAGAAAAGAAAAGAAAAGAAAAGAAAGAAAGAATAAAAGCATTATTGAACTTCAAAACAAGATGACAGGAAATCAGCAATGGCTACCGTGATGTGTCGTTTTCTTCAATGTAGTCGTTAATACCATCACACATAATAAAATCAATTCTTGTAAACTCTTTAGGAGAAGTTCTAGGCATGTATAAGCTTATCCATGCACATCAATCCTTTCTGTACTAGAGGGCAAAACAAAACAAAACAAAACAAAGTATAAGAAAAACATGAAACAAAGGAGACAAATAACAGTAATGACTCATTGTATTTTTTTAGTGTTGTTGAATTGGTTGTTTTGTTCATCTCTGATTTTACGATTTTAAAGACAGGAGGTGGAATTGCGAGTCATTACTTTATTATTCTTAAGATTTCCTGTATTAAAATGCTGTGGTTAAACGTGAAGGTAATTACAGACAGTTGGAATCGTCAGTGCTGACTCTGCCTGGGAAACACTGACTGCAGCGTCAGGGAGCGCACAAAGGAGAATTCCAGGGAACTGGCGACCTGTTGAGAAGAGTCGCACTTCCAGGGTCTGAAGGGCGTGTCTCCTGTCTCCTTCCAAGGACCTGAGGGACTTCTGGGGTCTCCCCCAGTCCCACAGGAGAGATGGAATCAGACAAGGTGGCGTTGGGGGACCCAGGGAATCTGGGGTCCCAGCACACTGCGGAGGCCCAGAGCCTCCCTAATTGGCCATCAGAGGCCAAATCCCAGCACTGCCAGGTGCAGAGAATCCTGCCCAGCAGTGACCCGAAGTGCAGGAGCCTCGACACGCTGCCCCGCTGATGGGGACGGGAACAGAGAGAGGTGAGGGAGCCCAGCCCACTCTCCGTCCCCAGGGCCTACGGCTTGCTGCAGCCGGGACCCCAGTGTGGACCTGTGCTGTTGCTTACCCCACTGCACTGTCCAGGATCCAGCGCTGACCTACAGTAGAGCCCGGAGGCCTCTGTGCCCACCTCACCACCTCGAGCACAGACCAAGATTGGGAGCAGGGACCCTGAGCACACAGATTTCACGTAAGTCGAGCCCCATGGTGCTGACAGGGCCAGTGTGCAGGTTTGGTCCGCACTGACAGACAGTTCCAGCTCTCGCTTCCATGGCCCTGTGTGGGTAGAAGTGACCTGGATACAGTGGAGGTGTGGGTTCCAGTAGAGTCAGCTCCAGATGCTGGCCATGCCGTGGGCCAGCGCCCTGACCTCCCGTCTAAGTTTACAGTGCAGGTGCACAGGGCGGAGCCATTGCAGGCATGGAGGACTCTGCTCCTCCTGCACTGCCCAGCACAGTGGCCTTCAGCGCAGGGTGTGGACTCGCTGCAGCCCCTGTCACCAGCAGGCACTGTGTGTGCTTCTTGTTCCAAAGCACACGGTGAACTTGCTGTGCCGGTAGAAGTGCCAGGAGCCCCTGGGGCACTGGCACAGGCTTCCCGGTGGTCACAGTGGTGACCTGAGGCCCCAACGAGGCATAGTCCTGGGGAACAGCCAGAGTCATGGAGCTGAGAACCTTCTGGGACTCGCAGATGGGTGGTGGGAAGATACGTCACCCTGGTGACGGGGGTCCCTCCTACGTGGGACAACGGGGTGGTGGTGCAGAGCTGGACTGGGCAGGTGGCTGGGGATCCGAGGGTAGCTGGGGCGTCACGTGAGCTGCTGTCCACGGGATGCAGGGCAGTCCCTGACCCATGCCCATGCCACCCGCTGTGTGCACTGCACCCAGCTGTTAGACTCGTGACCCTAGGGACCCTGCCAGGGCGGCTCAGCCCCAACCGTGTCTCTCTGCCTGCACTCCAGGTGTCAGCCCACCTACGACGCATCCTGTCCTTCGTCCTCGCCTTGGGCCCCAGTATCTGGGCTGTCACAGAACCCCATCTGTGACGCGCGGGCTGAGAGGGCACGGGACGGTTCCTTCTCCATATCACACCACTTGTTAGCGCACCAACTTCATTACTCATCGCTCAAAAAGGCAAGTTGTAGAGGCAGGGAAAGACTTCCCTGGACAGCTAGCAAACCCAGCAAGCAGGGAAGCTGCCACCAGCAGGGGGCCTTAGGGAATTCGGGGATGGAAAAAGGTTTTATAGGAAGGGGAAGCAGGGGCGGTGTGTGCCAGAGAGCGGTCAGCAGATACCTCCGGCCACTCAGCAGCACTCGCGGAGGTGGTGAGACCGACCACTGCCGGAGGCCCGGTAGACGGGGCTCCTCACGGCCATTTGCTGATTGAGGAGTGAGGAGCTGAGGCCTGGGCAGCGTGGGATGGGACAGTGCCCAGATGGTGCTGCTGAGGAGCCTCCTTCGGGGGAGCAGGGCAGCGGCTCAGAGGCAGGCACGGTGGGGAGATGGTGCCATCCCCAGCACACTGTCGGCCACCCCGATCTCGGTGTGCTTTTGCATTTCCCAATCATAGACCCCTATGCAGGGAGGGCCCAGCACAGACGCACGGATTAAGTAAATCCGAGGACATTTCCCCTTTCAAGGCACAGTGAACTCATCTGCGAGGGGACCCAGGATGCAGCAGCCTCCCAGCACTGAGGGGTCCCCGTGCGCCACGGGATGTGTGACCGTGGGACTGTGACCTTGTCCCTCTCACTGCCTCCACTGTCCTCTCTGCCCCGTGGTCCCAGCCCAGGGCCATGACAACCCACAGAAATGGAAATCTCTCAACAGTGCCCTTGCGGGAGTTTGTGCTGGAGGGATTCAGGGGAGGCCTGGAGACCCAGGCCCTGCTCTTCGCTCTGTTCCTGGCCCTGTACGCGGTGACCATCGTGGGCAACCTCACCATGATCATCGTCATCTCCCTGGATGCCCGCCTGCACTCCCCCATGTACTTCTTCCTCAAGAACCTGTCCTTCCTGGACCTCTGCTACTCATCTGCCATTGCCCCCAGTGCCCTGGCCAACTTCCTCTCCTCCTCCAAGGTCATCAGCTTTGCTGGCTGTGTCACTCAGCTCTGCTTTTTCTCTCTACTGGTCACCACCGAGGGCTTCCTCCTGGGGGTCATGGCCTATGACCGCTTCATGGCCATCTGCACTCCCCTACAGTACCCTGTGACCATGAGCCCTGGCAAATGTACCTGCCTAGTGCTTGGCACCTACTGCGGAGGCTGCCTCAACTCCATCGTGCAGACCAGCCTCACGTTCCAGCTCCCCTTCTGCAGCTCCAACCGCATCAACCACTTCTTCTGTGATGTGCCCCCTCTGCTGCAGCTGGCCTGTGCCGACACGGCTCTCAATGAACTGGTCATGTTCAGCGTCTGTGGGCTCATTATTGTGGGCACCACTCTGGTGGTCCTCATCTCCTACGGCTACATCACAGTGACCATCCTGAGGATGCGCTCAGGGTCAGGGAGACAAAAGATCTTCTCCACCTGTGGCTCCCACATGACAGCCGTGTCCCTGTTCATTGGGACAGTGTTTGTCATGTATGCACAGCCAGGGGCAGTGGAGTCCATGGAGCAGGGCAAGGTGGTCTCCGTCTTCTACACCCAGGTCATCCCAATGCTCAACCCCCTCATCTACAGCCTGCGGAACAAGGACGTGAAGGACGCCCTGCGGAGGCTGGGACCGCGACGGGCGGCCCTGTGGAGGGGTGGTCAGTGAGACAGTGTCCTGGTGTAGGAACATGGCTCCAAGGGACCACTGTGTGTTGAGAATGTTTATTTCTCTCCTTTTCTTTCCTCCTTCTATCCCTCCTTCCTTTTTTCTTTTTCTAGCTTTCTTTCATCCATCCATGCATGCAGCACTTCCTGAGAAGTCTCATGGAAGATATTTACTAAGAAGAATCAGTCATGAATTTTTTCTTCCAGAAAATGAATGGTCCAGAGATGGAGTAAGTCACTTTCTATTGGGGTACAAAGCATAAATACTTCCATTCACTGGCATTCAAAGGGGTTTTCTCTAGGAAAGGGAGTAGACATTTGAGCTTGGCATATACTTTTGATCTAGTTTTGAAAAAATCACAATCCCTAATTACATTCACACACCAGTCCCCTTTCTGGACCCCACCCAGATGCAAGGCTGGTTCTCATGGCCTCTCGTGACTCCGGTCTGGAAACCCGCCCGGCTCTGCTATTCTCTCTTCCACCTCACATTCCATATCACTGCCAAAAAGACCTGTTTAAAACAACAATTTTACTCTATTGTTGTTTACCCAAGCATTCCCCATAAGGGGAATCTGACAAACAGTGCCTCTCTCATGAAGGAGTTATCTGGGATGAATGTGGTGATGAGGTCAAATCATAAGTCATAAATGCACGATCTGGGGGTCCGGCACCACTCATGTTTAGAAAAGGATACTCGATTCCACAGTTACTTCCATGTATGCCTCATCCTCGTCCTCCCACCCAGCCCCTACCAGAGCCTGACCACAGCTGCCCTGCCTGCAGGGGACTATCCATGACAGGGTCACAACATTTGTCTTTGTTCTTGATTTCTGTGGCCCAACATCATCTCATGAAGTAAATCTATGATTGTCTATATTAGTATTTCCTTGATTTTTCTCATGGCATAAGACTACAACATAGGGAAATAGCATCTGCTCCCCTCTTGAGGGACTCATGCACGGTTTCCAGTTATCACCTTCTAAACATTGCTGCTATTATACCCTTCCCACGTCTCTCAGTGTACGCGAAGTGGAACACTGACGGAAACTGGTAGTGGGGTAGACATAAATGAGTATTTTATATAACTGCCAGCATCTCATTTCGTCACGTATGCTGACCTTTCCTGTGGTATAATTTGTATTTCCCTACTGGCTGGTGAGTGCTCACCTCTTTTCATATATTTAGTGGCCATTCGGATGTCCAGTTTGGGGTTGTTTTATGGTTTCCATTTTTGGGAGTATTCTCTGTTCTTTCCTTGTGAGAGTTGTTCACAGTTCCTGGATCCGAGCACTTTGTTGATTGGGTAATTTTCAAATATATCCTCTCTCCTTTGTAGCTTTTTCCCCGCTATCCTCTCGTCTGGTGTCACCTGTTGAGCAGAAGTCCTCACATTTGATTTTTAAGTTCCTCAGTGTCTCTCTATGTTGAATTCTGTCTCATGTTAAGAAGAACCTTAGCCTACTCCAGTTTCCCCTTGTCTTGAAGAAGTTAGGTTGCTTACTGTTTCTTCTGAACAACCACAATTCTTTTGAAGTAAACATGCAGGATTGATTAGAAGTAATGTCAAGTTCCAGTTTTCTTTAGTTTTGTTTTTGGCCACATAGCTGCCTATTGATCATTTGCAAGGAAAACTGTGCTTTCCACTAAGAACTATACAAAGCCACCTTTTCATAAGCCAAGTGTCCGTGTACATGTGGGTATGTTTCTAGACTCTACTTTTTTCCACTAGACTACTTGTGTAGCCTGACACTGTGTCATGATATAGTACTAAATTTAAGAATTAAAATACAATACAGAAAAAGATAAAATCTAAAAAAACCCAAGAATTCTCTCTGTCAAAATATAAAAACAATCACAACTATAAAAAACAGTTTAGAGTAAATACAAAAAGATACGCACTTTCCTAAACTGTATAGGAAAAATATAAACCTTAATTGTTGTTGATGGGCATCAAAGGAGTCCTGAGCAAATACATCAATGTTTATGAGTGACAAGGGTTGACACCATAAATATTTTTATTTTGAAGCTTAATTTGTGAACTCAATGTTTTTCTACATGACCAGATTTTTCTAATACTAAAGGAACTGATTCAATGATTGTATGAACTGTAACAAAAAACATATTCAAAGAACTTCTGAAAAGTGAGAGCAAGGGGAAGGAACCTGTCCTGCAAGAATTAAGACTCCTTTCAAAACTATAATAATCCAAGTATTGCCATATGTCTATGGGAAATAGAACAGCGGCCTCAAGTGGTGAAAAAAACCTTTGAAAGTCGCTGGAACTCCACAGCAGTAAGGGTTTGAACTTTACAATGATACAGATTTAACACACTTCCAAAATAAGGATGAATATAGAAAATAGGGATTCATAGGGTGCAGTTGTTTCGCTGGTTCTGTTATTTTGAGAGACATTTAACCAGATAAGTAAATAAAAAAAGGAAGAATTGAATAACATGTAGTTGCTCACCGGGAACAGCCAATCCCCCAATAGTTTATAACCAGAAGAGTCCAACGTTCTCGTCTCATGGAACATACGAACGAAGACAGGCAAAATACACACAGATTTGGTGAAGAAACTAGAGCAGAAAAGCCAAGGGTACTGCATAGTGAGACCCTGTCTCAAAAAATAGGGCCGGGGATTTAGCTCAGTGGCCTAAGTGCCTGCCTGGCAGGAGTGAGGCTGTGATTTTGATCCCTGGTACAAAAAAAAAAAAAAAGAAAGAAAGAAAGAAAGAAAGAAAGAAAGAAAGAAAGAAAGAAAGAAAGAGAGAAAGAAAGAAAGAAAAGAAAAGCCAAGGGTCAGGAGAGAATACCGTGTCCCAGGAGTTTGTCCTCATGACAGTGACTTCCATAGATTCTGGACGGCTCCTGCTCCAGCTCTCTACTGTGCAGTACATGTCCACATGTAAACCTTAGTGGTAACAATCGTGCTCGTTTCTATACTAGAAAACACTAGGGGGGAGAAGGAAGAAAATTAACCTTATTGTCCTTCAGCAGGAGAGTCCACAGATAAATGCAGGTATATTTACATGACGTTTAAAATAATAGAAATTAATGAACTAGAATATGGAAGGAGCCTGAGAGGTGGCCAAGATCCCTGTAGACTCAGTTGGGACTTGGAGCCAGGGAGCTGAAACAGCCGTAATACAGAATAATGAGAGTGTACTTTTGACCTGCCCAGCTAAAGCAAATTGCTTCACTCTCGCCCTGCACTCATTACCCAAGGAAACCATCACAGGAAGTACAGAGGTATGTGCACTGACAGCTCTGGGTGACAGATGTCCAAAGCCAAGCTGTTGGCAGGATGACGCTGCCTCTGAAATCGCTAGGACAAACTTCTTCCTCATCTGTCCACAGCTTAGAGCGCCTCATAGGACTTCTCGCTCAGGCTGCTGCCTCAGCTGTACTCGCCCTTCCTCCCTCTGTGTGCCGTGTCTTTTTCTCTTCCGCAAGAGCGTCAGTCAGTGGGCCCAGAGCCCCGCAAGTCGAGTGTGACCCTGCACCGAGTCCTTCGGCCACAAGATCCTATTTTGCAAATAAGGTCATATTTTGAGTTTCTGTGTAGACATTATTTTTTTAAGAGTGTGGCTCATGATTCAGCCAGTTCCATTGTGTTTGATGTACTTCAAGGGAATTATGGCTGCAAATGCAATGTTCTATCCTTGTCAATTCATTCCATGGCCAATAGTTTCATTCACTCCTAAAATTTGAGTGTTGTCTCTTTGCTCAGTTATTATGAGAGCCATGGTAAAATTTCAGCTCTCTTGTGTTTAATTTATATCCACTACTGATTTGGATGTGTACATTTCATTTTAAAATCTATGATTCTGCTGTATATATTTTAAATCTTTATAACATACAAGTTGAAAACTTTCACATCATCTGCTTGAATATAATATATTCATTTTAGATGTTCCTTTATAAATAAACTTTTTAATTAAATATTTTATTTGTTTGATATTCATATAGCCATACCACATTTCTTTTTCATGAAATATACATGCTATAAATTACTTCTGTCGTTTTAATGTTTTCTGTATTTTTAGTTTAAAAGTAATCTCTTTTATAATTTGATCTTGTATTGATATACCATGTCTACAATATTTTGTTATAATAAACATAATTAACTAAGTATGATGCAACTTGAAGATGATTCCAATAATTAGAGATGAGGACTTTTAGCATTATCAAGCACCATAACTATAATAGATTGACATACATGATGATGTTATGTTTTAATGCATGAATTTATACTAATATAAAAGTATTCTGTACTACTAATCTCTGTTAGTTCATCAAAAAGAACAATTTGTGCTTTCATTGTTTGATTGTTTGATCATTTTTTATGCCTAAATCTTGTAACCTGAACAACTACTTCTAAGATAACAATATGCATTATATTTCGTGTTAATTTCCTACTATTTTTTTAAATTCTGTATTGTTTCTATCCTTTTTTCTGTTTTGCTTTTTAAAATAAAAAAAATTTTTTAAAAATGTTCATTCTGGAAGCTGCTCAGGTATTTTGAAATGGTTTGTAAAGAGAAAAAACACAAGCATTTATCTTGCCTTTCTTATGTGAATGTACAGTTTAATACATGGTGGATTGTAGAAAAGTGTTCTTTCTGTATCAAGTCTCAGTAACAAGAGAAAGCTGTTTCTCAAAACAGAGTAGCAGTTATCTGTCAAGTAAAGTCTACCTTCAGAAAATCACTGAAGCTAAGACGGAATTATGGGATTACCCTGTCAACCTTTTGCCAAATCCAGTGAATGAATGAAAATAGGCAACACTGACCAATGATCTGATCATCACGTTTGTCTTCAGAGAAGAACACAGTGCCTTCTGTGATATATATTCTGGTTAATAATGGTGATAATGATAGTAATATCATCATTATCACAACTGGATCCAACTTTTGATTAATAATAGATATAGGACAGAAGAACATGGTGAAGAGCACCAGTGGGGTGAAATGAGCAAGCCCAGTCTATGGGAAATTCAACAGGACAAAGACCCAATCTATTTAAGATACTAATATCAACAAGAAAGTAATGATAATGAAGATTTAAGTACACTCTCAGGGAATCTCTCATAAGAAAACATTTCAGACACAGATGGTTCAATATTACCAGGTTTCTCTTACATGAGAAATATAAAGTATATATAATTTAAAGAACAAAATAAAAAATAAATTATAGGAAATAGTGAAGTATCCTTTGTGCAGATGGGGTGGTGTCTGGAGATGGAAGGGGAAAGGAGGGTAGGGAAGGCAAGAGGAAGTAAAAAGAATTACGATATGATGCCAATCTGCCATATGAATGTATTCATTTTGTTTTGTAAAACATTCACTGTTAAAAAAATTAAGGAAGGAAGGGAGAAAAGAAGAGGAAAAGAAAGAATTTTGGGGTGCTGTATTTTAAAAAAGACATTCTATGTGTGACTATTGGGCATTTGCATACTCATAAGTGTTTAATATTAGGGAACTATATCCATTTAGGTACAATAATGACATTGTGCATATATTTTTGGAAATAAAAGTTCTTATATTTTAGAGATGCCAGCTTTAATATGTGTGGAAGAATTTATAGTTGAAGTACATGATAAACGGTGTGAGAGTGGGGAAATGAATAGGATGTATTCATTTGACCATGAGTTGATTGCTTTTAATACTGTATGGTGGTTAATTACGGTTCATCATACTATTCTTTCAACTTTTTTCAGCATTTAAAAACTGCCATGAAAACAATTTAATTAGGACATATTTCAATGTTAAATTCTCCCACCTTCAAAATTACATTGTCCTTTCAACTGCAATTCATGTTCTCATTCACTGCAAGAAAATTGTGTTATATCTTTAAAAATATTATCTCTCTCATTGATTTTATATTTCAAAGTAACATGTGAGCTAGTTTGATAATTGGCTATATGTCATTACTCTCCATATGTATTTTATTTCAATGCATACTATCCTCCATTTAGGCATTTAAAAAATCCTACTATACAAAAGATGTGTCTTTCAAGATTGTACTCTATGAATTAAGTTTTTGACTGTGTCCTTTCTGATGCATGCTGCCTCTTTAATCTTTTGATGTTTTCTAATAACATAGTAAAATTTAATAGAATTTATTTTGAAAAGTACGGTGGTAATGAGTCATATTTTACTTTTAGATTTACAATAGTAATAGGTTTACATGTAATTGTGAACTATAATGCAGAAAGATTTGATATAGTCTTCACTTATTTTCTTTCACATCTCAGAACACTAAAGTACATTGTCACAAGCTGAAAATGACACTATTAACATCCACCAACTTCATTCAGTAATTTAGTTTCATTTGCATTCTTTTTGGGATATCTATATATCTATATATGTATATCTATATGTATATCTATATGTATATCTATATCTGTATATGTATATATATATATATATATATAGGTACTGGGGATTGAACTTACAACCTTGCCTTTGGGATATGTTTTTGTATGTGTCTTTATGCAATTTAAAACTTTACTAAAACAATTGAGATGCAGAACACTCCTATCATAACAATACCTTGGTCTGCCCATTAGAGACATAGCCATCCTCTTCCCTCTCACCCTCACTAACTTCTGACAGCCACTAACCTTTCTTCATTTGTATAGAAATTCTCATATCATCTATGCTATATACATAGAATCACACAGTATGTCATGTTTTAAGATTGGCATATTTCAGTCAGCATAATTCCCTTGAAATCCATGCAAATTGTTATGTGTGTGCACGTTATTGTTTGGCATGAAAGAACGACAATATTGAGAAATGTAATATTGTGTTTGATCTTTTATCTTGAAGTCTTGACAGACTCACTAATTCTTTGAGTTTTGAAGATATTTTTCTGTCAGCAATCATGTCTTCTACATGGAGGGTTGTTTTCCCTTATATTCAAAGTTCATGCCTTTGTTCCTATTTCTTAACTAACTGCAACAGCTGGAATTCTCAGAACTATAGACAAGGGTCATGAGAGCTGACTGTTTCCATTTTAGAGGTATACATTCTATCTTTCAATATTAAGTAAAATTACAGACATAAATCTTTTTTGTAGGTCCTCACTGCAAACTGAGAAAATTATCTAGTTCATGTTTGCTGAGAATATTTATCAAGAATGCATATTGAAATTTTGCCCACTGATTCTTTTGCATCAAATTATATGATTCTCCTACTCTATCCCAACAATATGTATACGACATTGATCAATTTTTGAATACTGAACCAACCTCAAACACCTAGAATAATAATCATGGTTTGTAATTATTTTTATACATTGCTGGATCCAATTTGCCATGTATTGGCGAGTGTCTAAATTCATGTACAATGTTGGTCTATTTTCTTCTTTCTACTCTTTTTACCCAGTTTAAATGAGGATAACACTAGATTCATGAAGGAAATGCAGTGTTCCCTCCATTTTTATAAATAGGAAAACTGTACAAAATTGGTATTGAATATGCAAGGATGTGAAGGTCTAATTGAAATTTTGTTTTTTCACTTTAATGGACTTAATAAGAGTTTGTCTAAAAAACAACATAGTATTCATTTATCAAAGGCACATAAGCGTATATATCTGAACACATTATTGTTATTATTTTGAAGAAATAGTTAAATACATGCATGTTGTTCCAATACAAATATACACATACGTAAACATACATTATCACACTGTCAATTTAAAGACACAGAGAAATTAAAAGTAAAGGAATAGAAAAGAATTATTGGACTACATTCCCCTTACACTGTGGAATGGGCAGCGAGTGTGGGAAGTGCTCGGGACTCAGCAGCCGGCTTCTCCAGATGAGCCCAGGGTAAAACCACTCTAACAAGAGGAAACACTTTGCATACAAATGCTTAATTTATGATTGGTTCTGTTATATAACTATAGATTTTGCTTCTGTGGCCTAAAGTACAAAATCAATAGTTAAAATAGTTTGTCAATTTCTAAATCATGCCTGATGCTGTCATTATTGATAATTGTACTACTGTAGCTAAGATGTCATATCTGTTGTAATCAGTTGTTCTCCCTTGTGTAATAATATTGGGAAACTCTGAAGTAACAACCACACCACAGTCCTCACCAAAAGGCTGGGAACTGAGCCAAATAGAAACCAACATTCCACTCTCCATTAATTGGGAAGGTAGGATCTTCAGACAGACACAAACCAAGAATCTCCTACACACAGAAGATATCCCTGAAGAATGAATTTTTACTAGGGAGGCCTTGATACTAGTGATGTTCCTACCTAACACCAAAACTCCTAAGGATCATCACAGAAAACAAAATAAAAAGTTTTGAAACAGAAAATGCCAGGATGAAGGAGCAAAATTCAATCTCAGACCTCCAGACCAACCAGAACAGGTTCAGGAGACATTAACATAGAAGAAATTGGAAGTCATATACGTGAAATATCTGAAATGATAGCAACTGAAGTCAAGAAAAAACTCCATGAGGCCTTAGAAGATATCACATCAGAAATAATCTCCAGGTAAAAACAGAAATGACTACCATAATGAAAGAATTGCTGAGCATACTTAAAGAAGACACAGATTAACAAAATAGAGGAGCATAGGAAAATGATGGAAACCTTGAGTGAACAATATAGGAAAGAATCAGAATGCATGAAACTGATTCAAAGAGATATAAAGGAAATTAAAAATTCCATTGAAAGCTGGCCAAACCACTTAAACAAAACTGAAAGCAGACTTTCAGGCCTTGAAGACAGGATTGCAGTCACAAAAGGAAAGATCTCTTTAAAAATAATAAATAACCAGGAAATAACAATTCAACAGCTGCAAGATGATGCAATGAAAAACAATATAATAATGATAGGTCTCAGTGAAAAAGCAGGAGTCAAATGACATAAAAAGACTGTTTGCAGAAGTAATAGCAGAAAACTTCCCAAGCATGAGAAAAGAATCAGACATTCAGATAAGTGAGGCATATGGAACCCTGATTAGCCATAACCAAAATAAATCTACACTCAAACATATAATAATCAAGATCTGGGAAATTCAGCCCAAGAACAGAATGTTAAAAGTTGTTAGAGAAAAAAAACCTCACCTATAAAGGAAAACCCATTAGAATCATGATAGACTTCTCAACACAAACCATCAGGTTAAGAGCTTGGAGTGAAGTGGTTCAAGTCCTGAAATAAAACAACTTTAAATGCAGGTTGGTGTACCCTGAAAAACCATCTTTCAAAATTAATGGAGGAAATATGCTACTTCCATGAATAAGAACAACTGAAAAAATTCATGACCACCAAACCAACCCTATAAAGAGTACCAAAAGGTATTCTAGAAATAGATAAAAATGACTACAAATCTGAGAATGACAGAAAGACACCATGAGGCAGGGCAAGAAATTAAACAGAGTGGAAAAGTAGGGAACCAACAGCAGGAAAATTACATGACAAAGATAAACCAATAGATAGCAGTTATAACCATTAATGTAAATGGCCTCAACTCACCAATCAAAAAAACAGACTTGCAAAGCGGATCCAGTAACAAAATCCAACAAAATGCTATATAAAAAAATACATTTAACTCAAAAAGAAATTCATAGACTGAAAGTCAAAGGGTAGAAAACAATACTCCATGCAACAGGAACCCACAAAAAAGCAGGGGTAGCTATTCTGTTTGCAGATAATGTGAACTTCAAACCAAAAATGATTAAAAGAGACAAAGAAGGTCACTACACACTTGTTAGTTGAAAACTTCAAGATGAAGCAATAACAATCATATATATATATATATATATATATATATATATATATATACCAAATACAGGAACACCCAACTATATAAGACAAATATTAATAGACATGAAAAATCAAATAACCAATAACACAATTGTAATGGGGGACCTTAACACCCTATTGTCACAAAGAGATAGATCAACTAGACAAAAAGTCAATAAAGAAATAATAGAACTAAACCAAATTTGTGAACAAATGGACTTAGTAGATATTTACAAAATGTTCCACTCAACACCAGAATACACAGTCGTCTCAGCTGCACAAAGGACATTCTCTAAGATAGACCATATATAAGCCCATAGAACATGTTTAAGTAACTGCAAAGTAATTTAAATTATCCCATGTATATTATCTGACTATAGTGCAACAAAATTAGAAATTAATAACAAAAGAAACCACAAAAACTCCATAAACACATGAAAATTGAATAGCATCCTCCTGAACAACCAATGGGTTACAGATGAAATTAAAGAAATTAAACAATATCTATAATCAAACAAAAATGCAAATACAACTTACACTGTGGTATACAATGAAAGCAGTTCTCAGCGGGAATTTATAGCAGTGAATTCTCACATCAGGAAATGAAATGAGCACAAACAAACAATCTAATGCAGCACCTCAAGCTACTAGAAAAAGAAGAGCGAGTCAAGGCCAAAACCCAAAGGGAGGAAATTATAAAGCTCAGAGAAGAAATTAACACAATTGAGACTAATGAAACAATACAAAGAATTAATGAATTCAAGAGTAGGTTCTTTGCAAGAATAAATAAAATGGATAAATCCCTAGCCAACCTTATCAAAAAAGAAAAGAAAAGAAAACTCAAATTCATGCAATAAGGATGAAAAGGGTGAAACCACTAAAGATCCTGTGGAAAATCAGAAGATCATCAATACCAACTTTGAAAATCTTTACTCTTATAGGATGGAAAACACAGAAGAAATGGATAGATTCCTAGAAACATACGAATTACCAAAGCTGGATCAAGAGGATATAAAAATTCTGAATAACTCAATACCAGTTAATGAAACTGCAAATGTAATTAAAAATCTACCAGCAGTCCAGGTCCTGATGGATTCACAGTTGAACTCTGCAAGAAATTTAGAGAAGATTTAATGTCAATACTCCTCAAATTCTTTAAAGAGATTGAAAGTGAATCAGTACTCTGTAACTGATTCCTGGAGGCAAGTATTACCCTGATGCCAAAACCAGAGAAAGACCCAACCAAAAGGGAGAATGACAGGTCAGTCTCCCTAGTGATCATAGATGTCAAAATCCTCAACAGAACACTACCAAACAGAATGCAACAAATCACCAAGGAGATTGTACAACATGACTAAGTGGGATTCATCCCCAGGAAAGCAGGGATGGTTCAGTACACACAAATCAATAAATGTAATACACCATATCAACAGAGCACAATACGAAAATCATGATCATCTCAATAGATGCAGAACAAGCTTTTGATAAAGTCCAGCACTCATTCATGATAAAAACCCTACAGAAAATTGGAATAGATGGTCTTACCTCAATCTAATAAAAGCCAACTATGGCAAACCAACAAACAACATCATACTAAAACTGAAGGCTTTCAAACACTGAAAGCTTTCAAGCTAAAACCAGGAACAAGACAAGGATGTGCATTATCACCACCTGTGTTCAATACAGTTTTGGAAACATTAGCCAGAGCAATTAGACAAGAGAGAGAAATAAACAGAATAAGAATAGAAAAGGAAGAAATGATACTACCATTATTCACAGATAACATGATGCTCTACATAGAAGACCCTCAAAAACTCCACCAAAAAATTACTATAGTCAATAAGCAAATTCAGTAGTGTAGCTGGATACAAAGTCAACACTTAAAAATCAATAACATTCCCGTACACAAGCAACAAACTCACTGAGAGAGAAATTAGGGAAACGTGACAATCACATCTAAAAAAATGAAATAGTTAGGAATCAATCTAACAAAGCAAAAGATCTACACATTGAAAATTATAGTACTCCAAACAAGAAATTGAAGAGGATCTCAGAAAATGGAAAGATATTCCTTGCTCATGGATAGGAAGAACCAACACTGTGAAAATGGCCATACTCCTAAAACTGTTATAGAGATTTAATGCAATCCCAATCAAAACACCATTAGCATACTTCACAGATCTAGAGAAAACATTCCTAAAATTCATCTGGAACCAGAAGAGACCAAGAAGAGCAAAGGCAAGTCTGGGCAATAAAGGCAAGGCAGGAGTCATTAAAATTCCTGACTTGAAATTATAATACAAAGCTACTGTGAAAAAATCAGAATGGTCCTGGCAAAAAACAGACCTGATGATTTGTTCACTTTGGGGCCCTCTTCTCTTTCCATACCTGGGGGAGTCTGAGCTGTTGAGGTCTGTGCCTAGATCCCCAATCTCCCAAATGAGTGCACGGCGAAGGCCCAAATAACTGAGACAAGCGGTATAATCTTTAGGGCTCCAGGAGGACCAAAATCCACCGCAGAGCTCCTAACTGGTGACTGAGCTGAGATTGCCTCTGGGTGGTCCGTGTTTATTCAAAACAAGAGGGGGTTAAAGTGGAAAATGCAGGAAACCTGAGCAGGAACTTGGGTGGAGTTCAAGGACCCCTCCAAGTAAGAGATGACGCGAATTAGGAAGTCTGCAGGTGTCCTCAGCTGTGGCCCTCCTGCCCGCCGAGGTACCTCCTCACTCTCAGTTCAGCCATGCCTGGGCCACGCCACAGCCCTGCACGTGTATTCGGCTTCAACAGCTCTAACACATACCAGTGCAAGTTGCCTATGCAATAAAACACGATCGAAAGCCCCAAAGCTCAGGGGCTTAAATCTCAATCGTCACGTTAGGAGTGAAGGGAGTGGACTGCAAGAGTGAGCAATAAAGCAAATCACACCAAATAGACATATCACTATGTTCTAAGCCCCAACCCCACTCCACTCCTGTGGCCAGTGGCCAAAACAAAAACAAAAAGTGCAAGAGGATAAGGTCAAAGGATCAGGAAACTAAAGTATTACATGAATTCCCCAGCAAGATATACGGACTGCTCGTATTACATTGCTCTTAATGGAACTAGGGGGAGCACCCGTCTTCCCTGGCTGTGAAGGGTGGTGCCCAAGAAGCACCCATCTGGTTGCCCAAGAGGCCCACGTCTTTCTCACTCCACTCAGGGTGCTGATGTGATCACATGGTGAGCAATTGGGAAAGGATGACAGCAGGAAAGAGAGGCAGGATTCACCTCAGCAAGGAAGTGGAGCACAAAGCTGTGTCCATTGCTTCTATTTACTGTTTGGACTCCAGAAAAGCAGCCCTGGGCCACTTGGAATGCTTACCTATGGCCTCTCAATTGGCCCACGGGCACCGCTGATGCTTCAGATGGTTCAAGCCCTCTGCCACGCCCTGCTCCCTACACAGCCTCCCACGTGGCAGAGCGACCATCTGCAGACCACTCGAGCATGTGCAGATTTGCAGCCTGCCTGGGAGGCTGGGAGAAAACACAGATGTGAGAATTTCAGAAACAGGAAACTCCCATCCCATACTCTTGGTGTTATGAGATCAAGAGGGCATCCAATCTTAAGAATTCCCTCACAAAAGGGAACAAGAGTGTGTTCAACAATAGAAAAGGTCTGGGAGAGTTTCAGAATCCCTAACCACACTGAATGGTGGAGTTTTGTCTCTCCTGAAGTCAGTCAGCAAGAGCTATAAAAGGTGAACGCATCCTGAAATGTGAAGGGATCAATGCAAATCTTCACAGAGCATGCAACACATCAAGGGAATGATACTTGCAATGGGAAACTTTTTCAGTATCCGTACCAGCAGGAATGATGTGAAACAAGAAATCAACAACAGGAATAAAATTAGAAACTTCCTGAATATGTGCAAATTAACCAACACACCTTTGAATAACCATTTTATTAAAAAATAAATCAAAAGAGAAATTAAAAAATACATTGGGACAGATAAAAATAGAAATGTAATATACCAAAGCCTATGGTATGTAGCAAAACAAGTTCTAAGAAGCGAGTTTATAGCAATGAATATAAAGAACTAAAAACAAAAAGCAAACTAAGCCCAAATGTTTCATAAAGAAGGAAATAACAAAATCAGAGCAGAATGAACTAAAATAAAGAATAGAAAAACAAGACAAAATCAACCAGTTTGAGATGATTTTGAAAAGACAAATGAAAACTGAAAAACTTTCAACTAGATTAAGGAAAAGAGAAGATTCAAATAAATAAAATCAGAAACAAAAGGAGACATTACAACTGATATCAGAGAAATACAAAGGATCATAGAAGACGATTATGAAGAATTATATACTAACTGGAAGAGATGGATAAATCCCATAAACATGCACATAAAAAATTGAATAATGGACAAACAGAAAATCTGAACAGACTAATAATGAATAAGGATCATTAATAAAAAAAGTCTTCCAAAAAATAGAAGTACAGAACCACATGGCAGGTGAATGCTACAAACATTTAATGAAGATAAACACTGATTCTTCTATGAAAGTAGAACCAAAAATAGAATTGGTTTGTTCAGCCCTAACAAAAATAAAGAAAGAGCTGGGATGTTATAAAAGAGGAATTTCCTCCACATCGCGTGAGAACAAGAACTATTCATGAAAGACTCTTCCAAAACCACGGCCTTGCATAGAAAATATTTCTGAGAGGATGTCTGCCCACAGCTTCCTGTTCAGCTTCTTATTGGCACAACCCTCGTTATGAATCCTTGCAGCCAAAAGTCATTTTTCAAAATATCTTTTGCAGTGCTCTTTATTTAACTGTTGAAAATGTTCCCTAGACTTAACCTCCTAGAACACACTCATAGTATTCTACGACACATATTCTAGTTACAGTGCTCCAATACTCCCAAATAAATGTCATTACTCTTTAGAAAATCTTGCTCTGAATGTTGTTTAGGTTGATGCTTTAAAAACTTTCCCAAAACAGAGGAACGCACATGGGTCCAAAATTACCCTGAAAAGAAAACCATACAAGAAAAGGACACAAGAAAAGAAAATTGTAGGTTAACATCCCTGTTGAAGATAGGTGCAAAAATGCCTTTAAAATATGAGGAAACCTCGCTCAACAGCACACTGCGGGGATCGTCTGCCATGATCCAGTGGGACTCACTGTGGTTGCTGTGATGGTTCGGTATAATCACATCAATAAATATACTATACCACATCTACAGAAAAAAGAATGTAAATCATACAACCGTTTTAATAGAAGCAGATAAAAATTTTTGATACCTCCAGCATTGGGGAAAAATGAATGCCCTAGTATTGGAAAAAAATTTTGACAAAGTTAAACATAGTAGTATAGACAAAGTAGTATAGAAAGAATGCATCTCAACACAATAAAGCCATGTATACCAAGCCCACATCTCATACAATACTCAATAGTGAAAACTTAAAAACTTATCCTTTTGGATCAGGGCCTGCTCTTGCCCTTTTATTGAATGTAGTACTAGAATTCCAGTCAGAGAATTTAGACAAAAGAAACAATAAAAGGCATTCAAATTAGAAAGGAAGATGTTATATCCTATCTTTTGTTCAGATAAAATGATCTTATATATAGTAAACTCAAGACTAAAAAAAAAACATTAGAATGGATACACAAATTCAGTGATGTTAGAATATCCAGATATAAAAATCTGATGCTTTTCTATGCACTGACAACGAACTATTCAAGGAGGACATTAAGAAACCAAATTTATTGACAATAAAATGAAAAAGAATGAAATAGGAGTGACTTCAGGTAAGATGATGAACTGGAGGCCACATGACTCTGCAAGGGAGCAGAGCTAGAGTTAGAAAGGAGAAATTATATTCCAAGGAGAAAAAGATATGAAGAGCTCTACATATCAACTATCATGAAAGAAGTGACAGAAACACTAAAATGCTGGAAAAGAAGAAAGGCAACTCGGAGGAAAGTACACAGTAGTCTGCAGGGCCAACTTCAGCACCCCGGTGAGAGAGGGCCCTAACTCCACAAGCACAAGGTAAGTCCAGATGATGCCAGAAGCCCACAAACCAGCAGCCCTGGCACAGGAAGAAGAGAGGTAGTACAGACTGGAAATTCAGAGTAGGAATTTGGTCCTACTGGCACGTCACCTTTGGAGAATAAACGCACATCAGTGCTTGTCATATCTTGCAGTGCTGTAACTAGTAGCCATCCGAAGAGGGGGCTTGTTTGAAACTGAGCTGCACTGGAGATCCGGTGTCATTGAATACCACAATTTAGGGTCACTGGGGACACCCTGCCACAGTGATTAGGAGTGAGACAGTCATGAGGGACAGTGGCAGAGAACACGAGTTTCAAAGGTCTGCTGAGAAATGTAAGGAACACGAAGTCTGGGTCAGAGCGGCTGCTAAGGTGGTCAGGAAGGAGACCAAGCAGCTGTGCGTTTCTGAGGGGTCCACATCTGAAAGCCCACTCACAGGACTGCTCGGCACCTGCAGCTGTCCCTCTTCAGCACAGAACTCAGAGTCTGTTTCTTCCTCTCTCCCAGGCACTGAGGAACATAACTCTGCTGGGACATTACACTACACAAATAACGAACTCACTGAGAGAGAAATTAGGGAAGCAACACCTTTCACAATAGCATCAAAATAAATTAAATACTTAGGAATCAATCTAACAGAGGAAGTAAAAAAATCTCTACACTGAAAACTACAGTACTCTGAAAAGGAGATCAAAGAAGATATCAGAAAATGGAAAGATATCCCTTGCTCTTGGGTAGGAAGAACCAACATAGTGAAAATGGCCATCTTCCCAAAATTGTTGCATAGATTTAATGCAATCTTGATCAAAATTCCATTAGCATACCTCACAGAGCTAGAGAAAACAATTTTAAAGTTCATTTGGAACCAGAAGAGAACTAGAATAGTACAAACAATTCTGGACAACAAAGGCAAGGCAGGAGGAATCACAATCCCTGACTTGAAATTATCCTTCAGAGCAACTGTGATAAAAACGGCATGGTACTGGCAAAAAAATAGACCCGAGGATCAATGGAAAAGACAAAAGACACAGAAACAATTCCAAACACACACAGCCAACTTATCTTTGACAAAGGGGCCAAATACCTTCACTGGAAGAAAGATACCCTTTCTAAAAATTGGTGCTGGAAAAACTGACTTTCCAGATGCCAAAGACTAAACTAGACCCATGTCTCTATCATACACTAAACTAAAATCAAAGTATATCAAAGATCTAAATATTAAAACAGAAACACTAAATCTGTTGGATGATAGAATAGGTAGAACTCTTGAAAACATAGGTTGTTATGGTTTGTGACTCAGTGTTCCCCCAAAATGTCATGCAATCATAGGGCGTTTTCAGAGGTGGCAGGATCTAGAGCATGTGATGCTGGGATTAAGGGTGTGTGATTAGTGAAACAGTCCACTGATTAGTTTGGCATAGGTCTGGCTAGGATTAAGGATGTGAGTGCTACACCTGCCCTAGGGTGGGTAAGCTGCACACAATATAAGGGACTGAAAGAGTCTCGGCTCTCCTGCTGATTGTCTTTGCTGTCTTCTGCCACCATGAACTGTTGCCTCTCTGCCATACGCAACTCTGCCTTTGAGGCAACCCTGAACTGTAATGTCTACAAATTATGCACTAAATAAATGTTTCTTCCTGTAACTCTGGGCAACAAATATTTTGTCTCAGCAATGAGAAAAGTAACTAAGATATAGGTGTAGGCAAAGACTTCATAAACAAAGCCCTGACTGCATGAGAATTACAAAGAATTAACAACTAAGATCTCATCTTATTAAAAAGTTTTGCACAGCAAAAGAAATCACCAACAGAGTAAAAAGACAACCTACAGAGTGTGAAAAAATTTTAGTCAGTTGTACCTCAGATAAAGTTCTAATATCTAGAACATGTAGAGAACTGAAAAAAGATCAGGTTCCCCAAATTTAAAGACCTAATACAACAATGGGCATCTGAGATGAACACACACTCGGATGAAAAAGTAGAAATGGAAAATAAATATATGAAAAAATGTTCAACGTCACTGGTCATTTGAGAGATGCAAATTAAAACAATGCTGAGATTCCATCTCACTCCAGAAAGAATGGTTATCACCAAGCTAAATCAACCAGTAACAAATACTGATGGGGCTGTGAGGAAAAAGGAACACTTCTCCACTGTTAGTGGGGATGTAGACTGTGCAACAACTGTGGAAAACAGTGTGGAGATTCTTACAAAAACTAGAATGAAAAGCCCTATTTGACCCAGCTATTCCCCTTCTTGGTAACTTCCAAAAGAGTTAAAACAATCATACCACTGCGATATGTTTATCCATGTTTATAGCAGCACAACTTGTAATAGCTAAATCTAGGAAGCAACCCAAATGCCCATCAATTGATGAGTACATAAAAAAGATGTGTTTTTTTTACACAATGGAGTACTACTCAGTCATAAATAAGGATATAATTGAGAATTTCCTAGGTAAATGGATGCAACGTGAGACATACGCTTACGTAAAATAATTCGAACACAGATGTTTAAACATCACATTGTCTCTCTGGTATGAGAAACTGAAAATGTAAATGAGGACCAAAATCTATAATATACATTATACATAGAAATAGGAAGAAATTGTTCAAAAGCAAAGGAGAATTAGGGAGAGGATGGGGGAAAGGAAGGAAGGGAAAAGAAAAATGAGAAAAGAAGGACAAATGGAAACAAAGCTTTGTAAATAAAGAGAAGTGGGATTGATTGAAGGAAGGAGAAAGGAAAAGGGGAACAAAAGGAATCAAGATATATCATGTGCAGGTACAAATTCCCTACAAGGACTGATCACTATGTATAAATGATATGAATACACTTTATTTTTAAAAGAGGAAAAAAGAAAATGTGATCAATGACTTCAAAGAGGATACAAATAAGAAGCTGAATGAATTAAGAAAGACAAACATTTAAATAAAGAGCTGGAGATTTTGGGAAACAAACAATTATGATACAGAATAGCAAAAATTGATAATGACTAAATTAGTATAATACATTAAAAGTGACTCAGTTTAGTGTAAAACAAACTGAATGAATCAAATAAAAACTTAGTAGAAAGCGATACCAATAACTAAGTAAATATGATGACAGAATGTTAGGCCTTGAAGATAAAGTTGGTGAATTATCACATTCATTCAGTAATAAAAAAATAGATTACAAACAAAAAATTCAAGAGCCTTGAACATGATCAAAATCACAAACTAATGAATTTTCAGTGTAGAATAGGGAAGAAAGACACAGACTAAAGCCATAGAAAAACAATCCAGTGAAATAGTAACAAAAAATTTCCCAAATCTCAGAAAAGATATGGACATACAGGTAAAGGAGGATTTTAAAAACCAAAACAGATGACAAGATAAAAACCTCCTCACACATATTATAGTTAAAATACCAAGAATACAGAATAAACAATAATATTGAAATATGCAAGAGTGAAGCATCATAAAAGCAAACCTATCAGAATAATGCAAATTCTTCTTCAGAAATTATAAGGACAAGGGGCACAGAGTGACATATTTCAAGTCCTGAAAGAAAATAACTTTCAGCAGTAGATTGCTATTACACCAAAAGCAATTCCTCAGAATTGAAGGGGAAATAAAATCTTGCAAGGTGGGCCTAAGTTTATGGGATTCATTACCACTAAACCAACATTGTAGAAGACACTTAAAGAAATCCTACAGACAGAAAAACAAAATAAGTATGAAAAACAATAAATCTTACTAGAAAAGTAGATAATTGAGAATTACAGAAAGATGAAACTTTAACAAAACTACAAAATGACAGAAATAATTGCATACCTGTAATTGACAACCCTGAGCATAAATCGTTTTAGTTATTCAATGAAAATGCACAGACTGGGCCAGGTGTGGTGGCACATGCCTGTAATCCTGGCACTTAGAGGGCTGAAGCAGGAGGATTGCTGCAAGTTTGAGGCCATCCTGGGCTACAAATTGAGTTCAAGGTTAGCCTGAACTGCATAGTGAGACCCTGTCTCAAAAAAAAAATATATATATATATATATAAATGAAATAAAATACACAGACTGTTGGATCAGACTTAAAAACAAATTCTAACTGTTTTGTGCCAGCAAAAACACACCTCATTGGTAGAGAGATACATAAACTGAAAGTGAAAGGAAGGGAAACTACAGTCTAAGCAAGCAAGTAAGAGTAATTACCTTCATATCTGAGAAAACAGACTTTAAGCTAAAATCAGTGGAAAACACAAAAGTCACTTAATATTGATAGCTGGAACTAAGAAGACATCACTATTGTAAATATATATGCACAAATATTGGTGCACTCCATTTTATAAAACAAGTACTACTGCACATGGGAGGACAGATAGATCCCAATACACTAACAGTGGATGACATTAGTATCCCACTCTTACCGCTATATTGGTCATCTAGACAAAATATCAATGAAGAAATATAAGTTAAACTACACTGTAGTGCAAATGAATTTAACATGTATCTACAGAATATTAAATCCAACAACTGCAGAATAATCTTTTTTTTCAGCAGCTCACAGAATTTTCTCCAAAACAGATCATATTTTAGGTAATAAAGCAAGTCTTAGCAAATGTAAAAATTAAAATATTTTCTTGCATTTTATCAAATAAGAATGAAATAAACTAGAAACCAATAGCAAGAAAAACAACAGAATCCATGCAAACATATGGAGATTCAGTGATACACTTTGAACAATCAGTGTATCATTGAAGAAACTGTGGAAATTGAACAATTCTAACAATCAAATGAAAATGAAAACGCAACACACCAGAATTTCCAGAATACAATGACAGCAGTTCTAAAAAAGAGGTTTGTAGCTAAGCATATTGACCTTTAAAGATCATTTCTTGCATAAATAAGTAATGGATCTGAAGTTCTTATGAAATAGAGAAAAAGCACATCCCAAACCAGTAGGATAAAGAAATAATAAATATCAGAACCAAAATGAGTGAAATGGAAGCTGAAAGACTAATGCTAAGGATCAATGAAAGAAAGAGTAGGTTCTTTGAAAAGATAAGATTTATAAGCCCTTAGCCATACTAACAACAACAAAAAAAAGACAACTCTCAAAAGTAAACTTAGACATGAAAAAGGGGATATTACAACAGACACCGATGAAATTCAGAGGGTCATTAGAGACGAATCTGAAAACTCATGTAACAGTAAGTTGGAAAACCTAGAAGAAATGGATAAATTTCTAGACATATACGACATACCAAAATTGAACCAATAAAATATAAAAGCTAAGTTAATGTTAATGAAAAACAAGCAGTGAGATTGAAGCAGTAATGAAAACTTTCTCAACAAAGAAAATCCCAGGTTCATGCATATTCACTACTGACTTTCATTAGATCTGTGAAGAGCTAACACCAATGCTCTTCAAATTAGTCCATAAAATATAAAGGGAAGGAAACTTCCAAACTGTGCCTTATTCTATGAAGACGGTACTTCCCAAATACAAAAAAAAAAAAAGATATGAATGCACACATGCACATTTACACTCATACACAAGTATAGACCAATGTCTGTAATGAACACAGGCAAAAAATCTTCAACAAAATACTTATAAACCATATTCAACAACACATTAAAAAGGTCATACATCATGATTAAGTTGACTCCTTTCCAGGAGTATAAGAATGATTCATTCTCCTCCCTTTGGCTTTTTTTGCTTTTGCTGTTTTCTGCTGTCATGAACTGTTGCCCTCTGCCATGAGCCACCCTGCGTTGGAGCCAGCGGAGTATGGGCCAAAACCTCCACAAACTGTGAGCTAAATAAACCTTTCCTTAACTTTGGGCATCAGGTATTTTGTCTCAGCAAGGAGAGAAAAGAAACCAAGACAACTTGTAACACCCCAAGCTGTGAAGTGTTTATAATACATAAAGAGCTAATAAATGTTAATACAACAAATCAGAGAGTGGGGAAAAGAGCACAGGTAAAAGGAGAAACATAAATGGGAAACAGAAACATTGTTGCATGGAGAAACCTCAGACCTGCATGAGTCCAGGTTCCCGCCTGAACTGCCCAGCAAGAGGATCAGGTCACTTGTGGAAATGTAAGCTTAAATGCCTCTTACTTGAGATAAAATTATGAATTCAGTGTCTCAGCCTGCAAGAATACTTCGAGAGCTTATGGCCATGTGGGCTGATGGAACAACAGTGGGCCATACAGAAAGACAGCTCTCTGGTCCTCCAGGAAGCACGAATGGACGAGAAAGCCCAGGTCCAAATTAAAGAAGGGGCATTATTTTAAGGCAAAAAAAGGAACATGTCCATGGCCTCACACTGCGAGTCCCACATTGCTGAGGTTGCTTAAGGCTACCATTCTTCGGTTGACCTTCGCAGAGCCTTGGGGCACTGTCTGGAGCAGGAGGCTCCCCTCAGGTCAGGCTCAGCTGCCCTCCTGCCAGAGGAAGCCTTTATTTAACCCACGTGGAGCTCAGAACACCCGGAAACTCCCACAGCTGGAGTCAAGGACATCAGCATCATTGAGGAAAAGACTCGCAGAAATAGAAATAGCAATGGCCAGAAAAGATATCAAAAGATGTCCAGTCTCAGCATGGGAGGTAAGGATGCGTTCTCTAGAACGAGACACCCTGAGTGTCAGGTGTGGAAATGGGAGTGTGCACAGACCCTCTGGGCTCTGCATCATCGTCCTCACACCACGTGGCCAGGACGGAGCACTAGGATGAAAGGGTGTGGGCTTGAGGTCTCACTTGCACCCCACTGTGGGGTGACCCCTCTAACGAGGGACACAGGACGTGGGTCCCTCTGAGTTCTCCCTGCTGTGCTTATCACAGTCCCTCCAGGGGTCCCCCCGGCAGGAGGGAAGGATGACACAAAGGTCACCCACAGGGCTGCAGTAGGTGAAGTCCCAGCGGGCTGCAGGAGCCTCGAGCCTCCGTACTTGGCCATTAGAGGCCCCTAGTCCCAGCGCAGCTATGAGAGCAGAGAATCCTCCCCAGCAAGTGACCCCAAGGGCAGGGCCCCCTGTATGCCACCTGGCTGCCAGAGACAGGAGAGGAGGTGGGAAGGAAGGACCCATCCTTCTCTTTTCACAAAGACCCAGGAGGCTGGTGCGGGACACCTGTGCATCCAATCTCACAGAACCCAGGTGTCCACCTCTCCCCATCCATCCCCGCTCCACAGCTCAGGACCCAGAAGCTGAACAGCAGAGGAGCCAGAGGCCCCAGCGTCCACCTCGCCACCCTCAGCATAGAACAGGCTCAGGAACGGGAACCCAGAAACCCAGGTGCTGGCTGAGTGGCCTTGGATAATTCCGAGAAGGTAAGGTCAACGTGAAGCTGCCAGGAATAGAGAGGACCATGTGCGAAGGGAGACAGCAAGTCCATGTACACAAAAAGCACTCAGAGCTCGCTCGCAGCGTGTGAGGTGATGACCTTTCTCTCGAGCGGTCCAGCCCTGATGAGCGCCAGGCCAGTGAGAGCAGCGCCTGTGAACCTCTTCTTGAGAGAAGCCCTGAGTGACGCGCAGTTTCAATACTGCAAGTGCCTGGGCTGCAGCTTCTGCATTCCTGCCAGCTCTCAGGTGAAGGTGACACTGCTGGCTCAGCACCAGAGTCCATAGGAGGGGCGGGGAGGAAGGTGAGGACACAAGTCCCATCCGAGGCCCAGCCACCCAGCAGCACGGCAGCCCACAGCCAGCTGCTCCTTCCGCTGATGCCAGTTCATGCCTGCATCCTCAGCAGGCTGCAGACATCGCACAGCTGTTCCCTCTTACAAAGTGAATCAGCACACACGGCCTTGGGGACCACATCCCATGTGCTTTCGGCTCATCAGAAGGAAGAGCTCTGTGATCATTATCGTAATCACCAGTGCATTCGTTAAGAGAAATTGCCAAACATCCGAGCACAGAACTATTCATCAGAACCCTCTGAGCTCACAGTGAAAACGCCGGCCACTTAGTGGGGGCTCTCGAGGCACCAGTGTCCCTCCTCTGCAGAGGTTGTGGGTACAGCAGCTAGGTTCGCCCAGCCCAGGGTCCCCTGAGTTCTACATAGCCCTGAGTCCAGGAGGATGCAGAGCAGACCCCACAGTGACATCCTGACTCCCTCCTGATGACCAGCATGGTGGCAGGTGTGACCCTCCACAGGACACTGCTGCCTTGTTGGTGTGTGAACAATAAGGGGAGGGAGAAAAAAAGTGATCAGGAATGGCCACGTGACCCTGGGCAGAGGACAACAAAGCCTGGTTTTCAAATTCGGAGCAATTCTCGACTGAAGCCCCCAAACCTGAAGGGAGCAGGGAACACACCCAGCAGTGATAACGGCTTGGGTTTCTGTGCATCACTCATGTGTCGAGGACGTCATCCTGCTGAACCTCAGACCATGGGACCAGGATATGTCTCCACATCCAGACACGGGCTGAAGCCTCTGATAGCCTCAGGGAAGCAGCGAGTTCCGCAGCCTGAGCATCACCGAGGGCCAGAGTCAGGGCCAGAGATGTAGAAGAGGGGCCCAGGGTCCTCTGTGGGAGGCAGACAGAGCCACCACCTCCACCCAGGGAAGGCAGGTTCTGGTCTGAGCATAACCTGGCGGTGGAGCGATCTCCCAGTCCACAGCCTGATGGGCAAGGGCCTCTACTAGGGAGTAAGACACGGCCTGGGCAGGGTGGGCTGTGAGCAGGAGCAGAATGGAGCTGTACAGGAGCATCCTCTGAGGATGCCGCAGGCAGGCATGGGTTGCTCTAGCATGCTTCTTACACTGAGAATCACTCGGTTCTGCATGCCCTTTGCATCCACTGGAACACGGCTTAGTCTCCTACACAACAGAGGTTCAGCACCTGCTCATGAGTTAAGTCAGAGGCAGTGCCTCTTTTCAGGCCGACTTCTCCCACCCAAGGTCATCATTTTTAAATACTGCGACCCCAGGTCTGTGCTTTCTCTTGGCTGGTCACCACTGAGGCTTTACTTTGGGCTGTGACGGCTTATGACCACTTCATGCCCATCCACAGCCCCCTGAGCTATGGTATGACCACGTGCCCCACAAGATATATCCGTCTGGTGATGGGAACTTCCTGCGGAGGCTGCCTCAACTCCATCATGCAGACCAGCCTCACGTTCCAGCTCCCCTCCTGTAGCTCCAGTCGCATCGAGCTCTTCTTCTGTGATGTGCCCCCTCTGCTGCAGCTGGCCTGTGCCGACACGGCTCTCAATGAGCTGGTCATGTTCGGCGTCTGTGGGCTCATTATTGTGGGCACCACTCTGGTGGTCCTCATCTCCTACGGCTACATCACAGTGACCATCCTGAGGATGCGCTCAGGGTCAGGGAGACAAAAGATCTTCTCCACCTGTGGCTCCCACATGACAGCCGTGTGCCTGTTCTATGGAACCCTCATTGTCATGTATGCACAGCCAGGGGCAGTGGAGTCCACGGAGCAGGGCAAGGTGGTCTCCATCTTCTACACCCAGGTCATCCCGATGCTCAACCCCCTCATCTACAGCCTGCGGAACAAGGACGTGAAGGACGCCCTGCGGAGGTTGGGACAGGGACGGGCAGCCCTGTGAGGGACTCTGGAGGGTGGGCTGCAAGGAAACACTGTAGCTGACATCTCCCCTCTCTCTCCATGTCTCTCATGTCTCTCATGTCTCTCTCTCTCTCTCTCTCTCTCTCTCTCTCTCTCTCTCTCCTGCCATCCATTCATTCATGCAACCTTTCTTGAAAGCATATGGTGAACCACACATTTACTAAAAGGAATAAGTTATATTCTTCCCTCTAGAGAACTAATAGCAGCTGGGCGTGGTGGCGCACGCCTTTAATCCCAGCACTCAGGAGGCTGAGGTAGGAGGAGCGTTGTGAGTTCGAGGCTGACTTGGGCTACAACGCGAGCTCAAGACCAGCCTGAGCTACACAGTGCGACCCTAACTCAAAAAACCAGGGCCAGGAGTTTGGCTCAGTGACTTAAGCACCTGTCTGGCAGGTGCAAGGTTGTGAGTTCAATTCCTGGTGCCACAAAAAAAAAAAAAAAGAGAGAGAGAGAACTAATAGCTCAGAGATGGAATGAGACCCAAATCCCTTTCTGTTGCTATTACATAGTGTATATATAGTTACCTTTGTTGGCATTCAAAGCATTTTCCTCTGTGAAAGGAAATAGATATTTGTGCTTGGTGCATATTTTTGATCCACTTGTGAAAAAGAATATAAAAATCTTTAATAACATTTGTCTTGGTTACTTTTCACTCACTGCTGAGACAGAATACCTGATGCCCAAAATTAGGCAAGGAAAGGTTTATTTCTTATAGTTCTCAGGGGTTTCAGTCCATACTCAGTTAGCTCCAAAGCAGCATGGCATAGCAGGGCAGCCATTCATGGCCTCCACAAACAGCAAAGTAAACCAGCAAGAGAGAGAGGAAGAAGTGCCTTCCTCTCACCCTTACACTGTAAGTTAGCTCCACCCCTGGGCAGATGTAACACTCACATCACCAATCCCAGAGCTAGACAACAAACAAATCACAAATGCCAGACTCAGCCCCGCCAAAGTTTACATGAGGCTTTGGGGGTATACAGGACCTTATCCACAGCATTCCACCCCTGGCCCCCACAAGGCTCTTGTATATCCTTTATACAAAAGATATTTAGTCCATTTCCAAGAGTTACTGTATAGGATATGCTATGTACCCCCAAGTCCTCATACTTTTGATGGGGCT
>RJWM01012971.1:8697-54871 GCA_004363535.1 Dasyprocta punctata | reverse complement strand
GCCCTGTGCCAGGCTGAGTTTTACACGTGAGACCTATTCCCCTGGGCTGCCCCGAGACAGGATCTGTCCTTTTTCTCACTCTACTGATGGACAAACAAACTCGACGAAGTTAAGTGACTGCTGTCAGATGCCAAAGATAACATCTAGGAAGCCAGGTCTCCCATCAGGCCTGCCTGGTGCCAAAGCCATGGCCACCAGCCCACAGCTGCCTGCCTAGCAGGGCGGAGGGAGGAGAGGCTGGGAAAGTGCCTCTGGCAAAGGCACCCAGAGTCACAGGCACCCTGAAGCCCAAGCCTGCCCATGGTTCCATTGCAGGTTCCACTGCAGGACGCTTACAGGTGCCAGCCTCCTCTCAGGAACCTGAGTGCATCCTGAGAACCTGGGGTGCCATGGGGAATTCTGCTTCTGGGCCACACTCCTTACCCTGCCACCCCCAGAGAACCTCAGAAAAATGGAAACCCCTCCTCATCAGACATTAGTGTTCATTCGTATGTTCGTTGATTCATTCTTGCGATCATTCATATTCCAGTTATTCATTAAACTTATTACACATTCCAAGTGCAAGTCGTTATAAATTTACCTAAATAAACATGTCACTTGTCTTGGGCCCAGGTACTAGTCCCTGAGCCCAACGTGACTTTACACCCAGCTCTGAGGCCTCACAATGGTAAGTGGCCCCAGGCTCATTTTTAAACCTCTCAGTCAGAATAGTAACAAGGATCACGAAGGAGCAGCCTGGCAGCAACAAGGTCTCAAGCCTTCTCTACGCTCATCTCGAGACTGCTTTGTACTTTACTCTTCCTTGAGGGAGTGGATTCTCCAATACACACTGGAAAACACACACACAGCGGGTGATAGAAATGCCACATTTGGGAGGTAAGCTGTTTCTTCTATCACTTTCTACATTTAGAAAGGCACCTCCTCTCCTCTCCTCTATCTTCTAACAAGATTTCCCTGTGATATGAATAAGTGACTTGACCAAGACAACCAAGGAACATGAATTTTCCAAGACAACTGAGGAAAATGCAAGCTCTTGATGATTACAATGTGCACCCACATTTTCCACACTGCAGTGCTTGCTGGTATTTTTGCTTACTAATTTTCATGCTTCTCCTATAGCAACACGTCTAACACCACAGCACGCCTTTGGTTGCAAGCTGGGATTGGGATTCGATTTCTCAAAACCCAGTGCTGGTCAGGAAGCCCCAGCCACAGTAAGCAATTGTCTGAACCCACTTCTGCATTCCCTGATTTTAGGAACTAAGGGAGAGGAGAAACAGAAATTGAAAGAAACAACTTTTTTAGAAATTGTTCTTTCCTTTCCCGACATTAACATGTTCTGCACTTGAGGTTTGTGCCTCACAGTTCCTAGCACAGAGTCAGGGAAATGAAGGACTCTTACAAGGTCAGGAAGATCTCCGAAAATTTGAATATGTTTGGGCAAGAGATTGTTCTCTCTACAGTCAGAAGGGACTGGGAGCCCAGGATCCACACAACAAACGAGGCAGGAGCCCATTCTCTCCCAAAAGATAGGGACAGAGACAGGTGCTAAACCCACCAGCGCTTCCTTTCCTGCTCCAATGAAGAAAACTCCCGGAAAACAGGCTTTTGGGGGGAAGAGGGAAATGAGTCAGAATATCTTAAGGTGGGGTTCATGAAATGTAACATGATAATGCACATTATGATCCTGCGGATTGCTGTGACTCATTCCAACAACACATGTCCATGGGCCATGACACCAACACCTCCAAGTGTCTCTTCTCCTCCACCTTGCCCAATCCGCCCTTGACCAAGCCGCCAACATAACCTTGCTAAACAGAGATCTGGCCAGGTCTCCCTCTACTGAGAACCTTCCTTGCAAGACCATCACACACTCTGTAAAATAAACCCCTAATGTACCTGTTCAGCTTTCAGTTTCCTTCACCTCTGGTCCCCAAAGGTTCCAGCATCATCAAGAAAGAAAACTGAGCTGGGAACTTAGCTCAGTGGCTTGAGCGCCTGCCTGGCAGGCATGAGGTTGTGAGTTCGATCCCTGGTACCAAAAAAAAAAAAAAAAAAAAAAGGAAATAAAGAGAGAAAACTGAAACTGGGTATGGTAGCAGGTGCCTGCAATCCCAGTATTCTGGGAGGCTGAGGCAGGAGGATCGCAAATTCAATCCCAGCGTGGGCAATTTAGCTAGACGCTATCTCAAAATTTAAAAAGGACAAGGGATTTGGCTGAGATTAAAGGCCTGAGTTCAATCCCTAGTACCACAAAAAAGGAAGGGCAGAAGGAGGGAGGGCAGGTGGGTGGGCAGGCAGGAAAAATACCTGAGTCCTAGGTACTGGGAGAACCAGACAGGAGGCAAAGCAGGAAGCCTCGTCTAGCAGCAAAAGAATGCACTGAGTGGGCCCTCACCCCTACGCACCTCCTGCCCCAGCACATATAACGCCACAGGAGAACAGAGGGAAATTACTGTAGGAAACTAGGAAGAAAAAAGGGCAGAAGAACAGCTCCCATGAGGGCATTTATTCTAACCACCAGCAAATTCCCCTGGCTAGAACATTGCCTCAGAAGGCAGGATGCAGGTCTCAATGGTTGGGCCATTACAAGAAGACCTGGGCTATTCCTAGGACGAGGGTAACTGGGCAATTTCGACATTAGAGCATCAGCCTTTATAACCTATGGAAGTCAGTTCACAATGCAAAGACAGCCTTCGCCATTCCTGGTCACCTGTGCGTCTCATGCTTTTTCCACATGCACAGGAGGGTCAAAGAGCACCTTTCTCAGTGTGCATTCACTGGCAGAGATGAGCAGGTTGAGAAAGACTGACTGAGAACCAGTTCTGAGTTCCATCCCTGATCCCCACAAAAACGGAGCTCCTGGTAGATCCTGGGCTCTTTAGAGTTGTGTTGGTCTCTCAGGATTGTGATGTCATCTCCTCCAGAAGCTTGTACCTTCACCCATTAGGAAAACAACACACCCACCACCTTAGAACAAATACCACACCCCCATCTTCTAATAGCCAACTGAACTTGCTATGGGGGTCATAGCTTATACCTTCCTGTGGCTGGCTGCTCTTGCATGGAAATCATTCTCTCTCTCTCTCTCTCTCTCTCTCTCTCTCTCTCTCTCTTTCTCTCTCTCTCTTTCATACACACACACACACATACACAGGCACTAAGAATCATTACCCACACCAACGCGCTTTAATCTAGAATTCTGGTTTATCTAAAAAATTACCAACTCTCGTTTTGTGAACTGTACGACTCATCACAACTGTTCTCTGGGACTAATCAAGGCCACCAGAACAATTCAAAGAACATATAACTGGGTACATTCAAACTTCGCTGCTTCTCCTCTAATATGTATCCTAAGGACACCTTCCAAGTTAATGTGTTCTGTTCTAAAGTTTCCAGTCTTTTTTTCCTATTAGAGAAAAAGTTTAATTTTCCATTCCACTCCAAATCATGCAAAATGCTTTCAAATATTTGGAGGCCTGAAAATGTATCTACTGCTCATGAGGAAGAGAGCAGCTGTTTAACTCAAGGCAAGCCACAGACAGCCAATATTTCACATCCCCAATATGGCACCATGGCTACTCCTCACGTGGCACTCCGCAGGTGATAATTTAAGCCAAGGTGGCACAACTGCCTTTATATTCGCCCAAATCACTTTCCAGATGTGCAGTAAGCCCCTATAATTACCACTTTCATCCACCTTGATGATTTAAATGCCAACAAAGGGAAAATAATGTGTGTATTTTAAAAAGTTGGTATTCTCTGGCATCCTCCCGCAATAAACTTTTTTATCTCAAATAAATGGAACTACCTGGTGACTTGGGGGAGGGGGAGATCCTTGTACATGGTAGACACATGTATGTACCACTGAGCTATAACCCCAGCCCCTGATTTTTTCTTTGTCCACTTAAACCACAAGCTCTTTAAATATAATATAAAGGAGGAAACTTTGGCAGATCATTAATGTTTATGGGTTCGATGACAGCTACGCTTTTGCTGGTGTACGCTTATCTCTAAATTCATCAAGTTGAACACACTGGGTATGGAGAGCCCTTTTCTATGTTCATCATATCGAAGTCCTATGTTCTTCCTGGTGGTTTTGAAAAAGAGCTATCTAGATTCTTTTTGAATAATCTGGCAAACTTCACATCATTTTTATGCAACTTGTTTTTTCTCTGAGATAGGTATAGATTTAGTCAATGAAAATAATCACTCCCACTGCAAGTATTTGCATCAAAAGTTTGTAGGGAACTTAAACAATGCAACTAATGTGGTATGAGGCACCACACTTATTGATCCTTCTTGGGGAATATGAAGCCTGTGTCTCGTTCTAAACTTCTAACTATAATGTAACTTTAAGTCATCTCTCTATTTACTATAATAAATACCATTATTAAAGCACGTAGCATAGAATGCTTGGCGGGGGTGGACAGACATGAAACACAGATGCCTTTTTAAACTTTTTTTCGATATTAAAAGTTTCTAGTTGAGCTTATAACTTGCCTAATCTGTTTCACTTCTTTCTTACTTTTCCCCTTTGGTTCTCATGTATTAGTCTAAAACAATGAGTCCAAGTTTAGAACTAGAGGAAAACCTTATTTCCTCAAAAAATTTAATTGTGAAACTCTGAGTCACACCATCTTTCCACAAGAATTTTCCCATGCCTGTGTTTAACAAAAAAAGTTACATGAAAATTCAAATTTGAGTCTTATTATCTGAAAAGAAAAAAATGTATTTCCCATTCTTGTCTTTAAAAACAAGAAAAGAGACACATGTGAATGCAAGTTCTTTCTTATTACAGCACAGGGTCACAGCACCAGTCCCTATGACTATCCACGGCACTTGGTGTAAACTGTATCAGTGGCCCCCACTACCAGTGCCAGTGCAGGGGAATTCAACCCCTGAGGTAACAGAGCGTGTTTATGCCAACATACATCTTTCACTGGACCAACATACAATAAAGATAGAAGGAGAAAGCCTGTTGCACCCAGTCTACATAGGGTAGATTGCTCCTACAATCAAAGAGAAAAGAAACGGCATTCTCCCAGTAATTCATTTAACAGTATTTCTCTGATTTATACGAGTATACTTCTGTGCCTAGAAAATCTGAAAACTAAAAATCTATGAAAGCAGAAGCATGTCTATCCATACCTTCGTTATTTTTGCTCTTCTTTCCCAAATGTCATTATGGTTTAGAGTATCTCCACAGACTTAAGAGGGGAAAGAGAAAATTTTTCTCTGTGAAAACATCAAGAGATTCAATGTAATCTGTCCTATGCAGAATATATGCAAATGAATGCAAATGAACCTGTGGTTCTCTTTTTTTATTATCTAGAAAGACAGAGCCCTGAGGGCCGACCCAAATGACCCAAATGTTTCATTATAACTCAAGAGTTGTAGGAAAGAAAGAGAACAGATTCCTGGCTGGTTCATTTTTTCTCTGCTTTTGTATTCATATAAGCACATACAAGGTCTATTTTATGAAATATAGATTGTGTTGTATTTATATTGCTCCTGGAGAGGAATGGTGAGATATAGATATAAATATAGATAAAGATATATAGATATAGGCTTGGGGATTTAGCTCAGTGACTGAAGCGCCGGCCTGGCAGGTGCAAGGTTGTGAGTTCAATCCCCAGTACCAAAAATAATTAATTAATTAATTAATTTTAAAAAAGATGTATAGATATATCCTGCAAGCCAAATCCATCAAAAGAAATCGGCATAATACAATGAAGGCTGAGTTCTTAAGTGACTTCACAACATGTTTTCATTCTTAATTAGTTTCTTTAGACATTTTGAGGTGATAAACACTTCCAGGTGAAATTCCTAGAAGCATGAAAGAGATATGAATTCTCATTTCCTTGTTCAGCTTCATCAGGTCTGTTCATATCAACTGTCATTATCTCATCCTGCCCTATCCTAGTACATATGTCATTTTGGAGAAAATCATTCAATCAGAGACAGAGACAGAGACAAGAGACAGAGAGACAGAGAGACAGAGAGACAGAGAGACAGAGAGACAGAGAGGGAGGAAGGCAGGGTTTGAACTGAAATATAGTTCAAGAAAATGTTTTTAATAAATAACACCTAAATCCAGGCACTAAAGGAACACATTATGATCATGTTGATGGTCTGGGAAGAGGTGGGCGAGCACACGCCGTGGCAGGTGGCTGGAAGACCGTCTTCATACCTTCCATGCCCCTCTCTGCAAAAACACCCAAAACTTGCTAGAGTCTACGTCTAACTCTTCCTTTGGCAAATATGGCCATGGTGTCAAGGCCCCTTACTGTGCTTAAGTTAGGTCCCAGTTAACGTATGCCTACTTCTGCATAAGGAACAGGCTCACAGAAGGTGGGACTGATCACTCTCTCCTTCCCAAAACTCTGTCAGCTCTCAATTCTAGAGCCACGAAATCCAAAAATCTGGAGGCCAGGTGGATCAGGGGAAAAAAAATGGGGACAGAACTTCTTTAATGTACAAGGGGTAGTCTTAATATATGGTTCATGTTTAAATTTTGAAAATGTTTTACAGTGAGACATATTACCATTTATCCCCCTCAAAATAATCCCCCTTCCTTCAAACGCACTTATCTCATGGTTTGTGCCACTTTCTGAAGTAGTTTAGAAGTCCTCTTTCATGAGTGTTTCAGATTTTAAAATATGGTGAATGCTACTGCCAACTGCCACACAAGGGAAAGACAGGCTTGTAAAAACATAGTGGTGTGTCTTCATCTATGTTATTCACCAGACCACGCACCATGCAACTTCAGGCTCTTCCCCACAGTCAATGACCATGAAAAGTGAACATTTTGAATTGATTCAGAACATGAAAGCACCCACGATAGCACAACTAAAGACACTCACAAAAAAAGGGCTTCCAGAACTGCTTCAGAGAAGTGGCAATATGATGAGAAAAGTGTTTTTAAAGTGAAGGGTTAGGCCGGGTATTTAGCTCAGCGGTTCAAGCGCTTACCTGACAAGCATGAGGTTGTGAATTGATTCCCTGATACCAAACAAAACAAAACAAAACAAAAACAAAATGAAGGGGAATAATTTGAAGGGGATTAATGGATTGTGTCTTTTATTATAAACATTTTTAAAATGTAAACACTGTATTTTAGATCACATCTCACTATGACTATATATCTAATAATAAGCACTCATCAAGATCAATTCAATCTATTTACAACTATGATTATCCGCATTAAAAACACACACAAGCCAGGCATGGTGGCACATGCCTATAATCCCAGCACGTGGGAGGCTGAGGCAGGAGAATCATTGTGAGTTTGAGACCAGCCTGGGCTACAAAGTTAGTTCAAAACTGGCCTGAACTGCATAGTGAGACCCTATCTCAAAAATTAGCGCCAGGGATTTAGCTCAGTGGCTTAAGCACCTGCCAATAAACTTAAAAAAAAAAAAAAAAAAAAGACACACAAAGGGGCTAGAGGTGTACTTCAGTGGTAAAGAACTTGTCCAGTCTTTGTGGAGCACTGGGTTTGATCCCCAGCACCACTATAACAACAAAACAAAACAAAACACACACTGAAATAGGCGTTTAAATGAGATTAAGCAAATACAAGAAAAATGTTCCACATTCCTTCCTGTTGCCAAATGGATAAGCAGCTGCAGACTGTGACCCATCAGGGGCTTTGTAGATCAGCATTAGCTGGGTCCTAGGGAGCTGGTGACCTGACCTGACAAAGGCTGCTGCCTTCCTCTGAGCCCAGCACTGCACCTAAGTTACTCCAGGTCAGGACGGATGGCAGCGAAGAAGAAGGCAGGATGGGAAAGAGAAGACACAGCCCAGGAGAAATGGGAGCCACAAGGACAACTGGAACCTACATCAACTTCTCATCACCGCGACCTTGATACCATGGATGACCTACAGAAGAAACTGAAGCTCTTCGCACAGACCTGCTGACCCCTGGTTCTGCCCTCAGGGCAGGGGAAGGAAAACAGGAAGAGTCTAGTGTTTCTTGAAGAAGCATCACTTGTGGTTGGATGAAGTGAAATCCCAGCAGAAGCATCCCCATCTCTTGCTTCCCCCTTTCCCAGGCCCAAAGCAGTCTATGTGCACCTAGGGTGCAAAAGGCTTGCAATTTTCAGTACAAATGTTTTTGCTAGAATAAATGGAATCAAATGAAGACTTCCTCCGTGTCCTGAAATGCTGGTGCTTCTGTGTATCACGCTAATTACCCGGTATGATGAAGAAAGGATGGCTAGTGTGTTTACGCTCTTCAGTTATCAATAGCTTACAGGCTATTTCATTAACTCAAGTAATACCGACTTAACACCTACTACAATCCAGGTGCTGTGCTAGATGCTACATACAGAAGATAAAGTCAAGAAATGCACATGATTGTTTACTTCCACTAAACAGAAGAGCAAAGCATGTCCTTTAGTTCAATGCAGTCGTATGGTTAAGTTGTGGGAACTTGTTAAAGGAATTTAGTAAGCTGTAGGCACAATATAAAGTCTCTTTGGAATTAACACATTCCCTCCGGGAACCACTGGTGGTACAGGCATGACTGTACCATTAGATGGCTTGTGCCACTGGCGGTACCAACGGCAATACTCTTTTTTATTGGCCTTTTTTCTAATAAAATGAATAAAAAGCTGCCCAAAGGTATACCACCTGCAGTTCAAGCTGCCTTGCAGCGAGACATAAATTACAGCCCTGTCATGAACCTGTTAAAGGCCCTGAAAGATTCATTCTGCTGGCTAAGAGTGAAAGGAATCTTCAGAATTTGAAAATGCAGAAAAAGAATGGTAACACTGATAATCAACTTTTTTTTTTTTTTTTTTTTTTGTCTTTTTGAGACAGGGTCTTGCTATGAAGTTCAGGCTGGCCTTGAGCTCACTTTGTAGCCCAAACTGGTTTTGAATTTGCAAGGATCCTCCTACCTCAGCCTCCCAAATGCTGGGATTACAGGCATGTGCCACCACACCCAGCCTGACAATCAACTTTTAAAGAATACAATCATACTTTCTGGGCCTAGTGGTGCATGCCTACAATTCCAGTAATCTGGGAAGCTGAGGCAGAAGGAGCACAAGAAATTCGAGCCCTGCCTGGGCAATTTAGTGAGACCCTGTCTCAAAATAAGATTGAAAAAAGAGGCTGGAGGTGAATTCCCAGTGCAAAGGCCCTGGATTCAATCCCCAGTACTGTAAATAATAAGAACAGTAGTAAATAATATGACTACAGATTCAGACTCAAAAAGGACATTGACATTTGAATTTAGCAGATGGCAATTTTAGACAGGCAATTTTCCACTTCTACACTGCCCTAAGGCTAACAGAATTACAGGTCTGGGAAGATCACCATTAGTTGGGTGAGAATGAAGTCACAATTTTAGACCAGATTCACAGAACTTGATGAGTATGAATCATGCTTTTGAGTTTGGCACACAAACCTGAAGCTGTATGTGGACATTTTCAAATATTTAACCAATGAACATTTTATTAGGAGAAAGTAATCTATGAGATTCCCAGAATTTTGGAAATGAATAGGTTTATCTCAGAACAATACTGAAATCTCTGGCAATATGATTGCCATTATACATTACATTATTCAAGTACTTTATAAAAATTATATTCTGCCACCGTGTGAACAATGAACCACAAGGTGTGATACCCGTGTGGAATAAGTCAGACCTTGACTCTGATTTACTTCCTCCTGGCCCTCCTAAATGGAACTAGTATGAGCCCTAGGAATTCAGCCAACTGGATCAAAATCGACTGGCAATAGGCCTTGTGCTGGCAATAAAGTTGATTAGACTGTTTCTTGGTGCCACTGCCAAAAATTTCACATTTTTAAGAACTGACAGGTAATATCTAAAATGCTCCTTGCCTAGCACCTGACCTTCTGCATTGGAATAAATCTCACATTCCCCATCTCACATGTAAATGGCTTGACATGATATCCAGAGGTGTACTGTGGGCACACAGATTGAGCCTGGACTGAAAACTCTTGTACTTGAACAAGGTGGTTGTTTAACATCATCTCTCTGCTTGATGCATTTGAAATTTTCCATTGTAAAGAAGTTTTAAAAGATGGCTTTTATTTATTATTTATTCTCACCAAGAAATGTTAAAGGTTTTAAAGGTTGGGGCTTCATCCTTTTTTTTTTTTTTTCAACCTCAGTACCTAACACCCTCAGGGTGCCTAAGTTTTAAGCTGTTACCTAAGAAGTATCCACAAAATGCACAAGTACATAAATGAATGTACACGTGCAGCACACATGGGTGAATGAATGCATCGAAGGCAGCAGAACTGACATCTCACCTTCCTGTGATTACCAGAAAAATCATTAAATAATGATGAATTGACAGACTTCTCAGTGAGCAAGCATTTTTATACAAGTACTAGTGAGTGAGCCCTGATCCGCACTGATCTTACTTACAATACAGTTCTGAGAGTGAGACAATGAAACAGGAACTAAATCATTAGAAATGATGACAAACGGGGGAGGGGTGGCTCCAGGCAGAAGGGACAACATTGGTAATTCCTCTGTATCACAACACAAATGTTGCAAGAGGAAAGGTGGCCTTAGGGAGGCTGCACAGGTGTGGGGGGACAGGGAGAGGGACAGAGAATAGAACTGAGGCTTGGGGCTTTGTCATGAATTCAATGGTCATAGAAGACTATTTAAGGAGGCAGAGTGTGAGTACTTACCTTTAAATAGAGTAGGAAATTCCTGCCATAAAGTTCAGTGACAACCAAACCACACAGATTTTGAAAGCAGCAGCCATGATTTCATTAACCTTGCATTTTGCATAAAAACCTCTTAACATAGGGCACTGGGCTGGAACCTGTGAACTGATAGTGCCTGTCCCTCACCAGCTAGAAAATCTCCCTATGAAAGGGAGTCCTTGCCTAGCTACTCTTTTATTTCTGTTCAGCTAAGAAGCCACCCATGCTGCTGACACCATTAAAGTGACCCTAAGCAAACTACCACCAGTTTATCCGCCTCTGTGAACCCCAGCAGGAGGGTTGTCACCATCTTCCCAACAGAAAAGGCTGCAGCTTCTCAACAATAAGAGGGTAAAAACCTGTGTGACATTATTAGTCCCCTTTCCAGGTATATCTGTAGTCAAAGAGGAAAGCTCCCCGGAACCTATATGAGTAAGATTCATGCAGAGGCTGAGAACTCCTCCCAGAGGATTAGTAAGTCTTGATAGGAACCTGCAGGGATACAGAGCAGTTTCTTACACCAAAAGGTCTCAAGGGAAAGCTCCTTAGTGCAGTGGGCCTAAGTCACTGAAGTCTTACAATCTTCTCTTATCCCAACACAAAAAAGCATTAAGATTCTTGAAACAAAGACTGTATAAAAAGGCTTGCAAACATCTTGGGATGAATCCTTGGCACTCCACTCCCAGCAGGAAAACACACCTAGAAGACCACTGGTTCCCTTCATTGGTCCAGGTGTGACAAGAAAGCAAACGAACGCACTTACAGAGCTGTCACCGGGGAAAGCACAGGAACCCTTCGCCATAATGAACAGCTAGACAGCCCTTCCTGGAGCTGAAAGGAGAACTGTGTGTTCCTGTTCTGCAGAAACTGCTTTGGAGTCCTTCATTCATGTGACACTAATTGAAAGATATCTTTCCAAAAGCAGGGGAAAACCAATTCACCCACAGGCCTGGAAACAAGCCAGATGAGCCCAGGCGTGCTGGCACATGCCTTGTAATCCCAGCACTTTAGAGGCTGAGGCAGGAGGATTGCTATGAGTTTGGGACCAACCTGGGCTACAAAGTGAGTGCAAGGCCAGTCTGATCTATATAACAAGAATCTGTCTTAAAAGCAAGCAAACAAGCCAGGTGTGGTGGCACACGCCTTTAATCCCAGCACTTGGGAGGCTGAGGTAGACGGAGTGTTGTGAGTTCGAGGCCGGCTTGGGCTACAACGCAAGTGCAAGGCCAGCCTGAGCTACATAGTGTGACCCTGCCTCAAAAAACTAGGGCCAGGAGTTTGGCTCACTGGCTTAAGCGCCTGTCTGGCAGGCGCGAGATTGTGAGTTTGATCCCCAGTGCCACAAAAAAAAAAAAAAAAAAAAAAAGAAGAATAAGAAGCAAGCAAACAACAAAATGGCCAAACAGCATAAAAACAACTCTTCACACACCTAACCCTGCCCCAGCACATTTCATGACTTCGCTTCTAGCATTTGCTCTTCTGATCAAGTCAATCATGCCACAGCAATCAGTACACCAAGGACCCCTCTCAGGTTCACAAAGCGAATGTCAGGTATGTGGGGGGGAACCTGTGGGTTTCATCTGGTAGTATCTTCTGCCTGTAACACATAGGAAACATCAGATTCAAATCAGATGTCAGCCCCACAAAACTGACCTTATGTATGTGGGTATCCTCTGTACCCACATTTGTCATTTGTCCCACTTAACCCTGTAACTGGGTAATACTTTGTAAGACACAATGGCCATACTTTCATTTCAGTTTTCTTTGGGATGAAAGTTCTTTTCTAACCACATAATTTCCCCTCAAGATGATCTCAATTTTCATCAGAAGAGAGTTTAGTTTTGCCAAGAATGCAATGTGAAAGAACTCTGAAAAGGCATCAGAAGCACATGGGTTTGTTCTTATTCATAGATTAAAAACATCTTGGAAGTTCAGAGTAGAAAGTATTCGCTTTGTGCCACGTTCTACACAAGATTACACTGTAAATTTGATAGTCATTCTATGGCTAAAAGAACAAAAACAAAACCCACAAGAAGTTCACAACATTGTACCAAGCTAATTATTTGCAAGAGTGAAAACATCCATCTCCTCAGTTTCCCCACAAGGTGAGAATTCACCAACATCACCAGGGCTGTTTCAGTGATAACAGTTAAATACCAATTGTATACTTTCTTGAAAGGGTAATTGAGTTCAATAAAGAATGAACATTCTTATAACATCATCAGCCAGGTCTTCCTGAGCCGTCCAAGTCAAGAGTTGCTTGAACCTTCTTCCCATCATGCTACTGGATTTATAATGAAGCAACCCCATATGACCCCATGAACTAGTCAGGGCAGGCCCACCTCCTACCCCAACTTTTTCTGTTTTCCAACAGCCCTATTAAGGGGGGAGGGGCAATTTCACTTTCTCTGTGATGTGGATAGGAAAAATATTTTTATTTTATTTGTTTGCCCTATTGTAGGGTAAGCCTACAAAGAAATTCAAATATCAAGATGTTTTGTTTGTTTGCTTGTTTTGATTAATGCGCCTATTTCACTTGGATGAATCATCTTCCCATTACAAAGTACAGCAGTTCAACAAGTGAAGTGCATTTTATAGTGGGAAATCAAAGGCTAGCTTCCCTCTATGCACCCTTGAGCATCTTCCAAAACAGCAATTGGAGGGAACCTATTAGAACCTTTGTTGAATCAGGTCCCTCTGCTTAGAAACCTGACCCCATGAAGGCCACATTTACCTGATTAGATACATTAACCTAAAGAATGTAGCACTCACCCTCCTATACCCCTCAGCTTGCTCCTGCCTCATCTCACACCTCTCCCTGGTTCCTAGCCCCCAGTCACTCTGGCTGCCTTGCTAGTCCTCCAACACCCCCAACACCTTGGACTCTAGCCAGGCCTTTCCCTTGACCTCTCTCAACTGCTCTTCCCAGTTATCTGCTCACAATTCTGCACATGAAACCCAGGTACCCTCTCCTCCTCCCAGCTAAAAAAGCAACTTCCCTCCCCTGTAATCTCTAATTCCATTCTCTGCCTTATATTTTTTCTGAAGACTTTTCACCATTTAAAACTATTTGCAGCCAGGCCTGGTGGCACACACCTGTGATCCCCATACTTGGGAGACTGAGACAGGTGGGTCAGGAGGTCAAATCTCATGCAGGCAACTTAGCAAGATGTGTTTCAAATGAAAATAAAAAGAGTAAGTGCTAGCGATGTAACTCGGTGGAAGAGTAAGTACCTCTAGGTTTGATTTCCAGTATCACAAAAAATAAAATAGTTTGCTGATTTATTACCTGTTTATTTTATCGTCTCCCTTCCTTAAATAAAGTACCTAGTCCAGAAAGTCAAAGATTTTTTTTTTGAGAGATCTCCAGTTTTTATTTATTTGTATTTATTTATTTTTGAGAAAGAGTCTCACTCTGTAGTTCAGGCTGGCCTTGAACTCACTACGTAACCCAGGCTGGCCATGAACTCACAGTGATCCTCCTGCCTCAGTCTCCCAAGTGCTAGAATTACAAGGATGCCCAGCAATTTTTCTAAGTGTTATTCTGTACTAGGACAGTGCTTAGCAAGCTGTCAATAGTAGTGTACTGGATGGATAAATGAATGAGCAAACAGATAAGAGAAAGTAAAATGATCAGTCTACTCCTACAGTCCCAGGCAGTATGCTCTGGCCCTTGGGCAGATGCATATTAACAATTTATATATTGCTTTATATTTTAATTTTTCCTTTAAGTAACATTATCTACTCTTCAGTTCTCAGACTTAAAAGTAACTGGCGAGTTTCAACTTCTCAAACACCCATGCCTTTGACTTCATTATAACTTAAAAAGCCAGTATTAATTTCTCTGGTGCCTTGTGTATATGCATCATCCTGTTCTCTTTATATGGTTTCAAAAGAAACAAATGGAATATAGTTCAAGGTGTTAATTACATAAGCTTATTAAAAACAACCCCCTGAGAGGTGTCAGTTCCAACACTTAGCACTTTTATGTTTATGTAGTTTATTAGTTTTATACACGTGAGAAAGTCAAATGCAATAAGTATAATATTGCAAAATGACTGCTACCAAAGGAAAATTATTCACCCCACAGACAAGGTTTCTAAAGAACTCCTCTAGCCTGAAAGCCTGAAGAGGGGAGAACATGGCAGTAGAAACAGGTTTTTACATGCTAGTACTTCTGGGTTGACGTAAGAAGATGGTGTGCTTCCTCACAGAACTACAATTCAAACAAGTCCAGAAATATTTGGAGTACTCCATTTTGCAAAACAGTGTGGGCTATTTCAAAGCATTTTGTGTCCCCAAGCCACAAGGAATCTATATAACCCCAAACAATTTTTTATATTATAGTTTGAGACAAAGTTCTACAAACAACTATGTGTGGAGGAAATGGATCTGCTAGCGAATAACACAAAGTAAGATCTTTCGACCTCCAAGCTCAAGCTAGGGCCACAAATGCAGGAAATGAAGATTCTCCAGAGGTCACAGTAGTTCACTGTCCACCGAGGAGCTGCAGATGTGCCCCAACCCTGCTGGGTCATGCAGGCCCGTGTGCTGGGAGCTGGCAAGAAGATTCCTGCTGCCATCCCTGCCTTGCCTTTCTGTGCGCACCAGGAACCCTGAGGCATCCTGGCTCTGGGCCCAGGCTAGGCTGGGCTCAGGTCGGTACTACCTGTCTAGAGACAAGCGTAGTCATGGAGGCCTGGCATGGCTCTTGCACTAAAATGCAAAAAAGCAACTTTTATTTCCACAGAAATAATTTAGAAAATGCCTAAAGAAACATTGTTAAGTACCTTCAACCCCATTTAATTTTCTTCTAAACTTCAACTCAACATCAACTCTTTCTCTCCCTATCCCCTCAGTGGTAACAAAGCCTCTAAAGTGGAACACAGAAAGAAGTAAGAGGGTTGTGGGAGACAACACCATTCCTGAAACTACACAGTCCCATCAGGCTGGGATCCCCAGGTGACACGGAAAGAGAAGACCCAGAGGAAGACGCTAAGCATAAAGCAGGTGGAGATACACTTCAGCTGTCTCTCAGGATAAAATTTCACTTCTTATATAAAAACTGTTTCAGTCCTCACCTAGGAATATCTTTTTAGATTGGAATGTATCTATAAATCACTCCAAAAAAAAAAGGAAAAAATTAACAGGAGGAAACCAAGATGGTACAGGTTAAGGACAAGAAAAGCAAAAGCGAGAGGAGGAGCTATTTCCATCCTGTGTGTTCAGGTAGGAATAATTTAAGAACTAGAGGGCTGGGACAAGTGTTTCAAAACTTTCCACTGACAACTTTCATTTACGTTTCCTCTGGTTCCAAGTTTTGCCAACTATTGTATCTTTAAATCTCCAATGACAGTTACCCACCTCCTTGTTTCTTATAATTGCATTGGCTTTTGTCCATATTCCACAATATTTTTTCAACAAAGGATGTACAAACAGAACTTAAAAGACCATAGAAGACTGTCTAAAAAGAAGATTTTTGAGAGATCCCTCAATCTATCCCTCTACTCTTTTTCACCCCACCTTCCATTTTCAAAACAGAAAAATGCTAATTGTTATTAACAAATTATTTATTTTATGGGAGTTTGGGGAAGGGACAAAGAAGTTGCTTGGGTTTTTGTCAAGGAAAAGAAAAGGACCAGCATGATGAAGTGATTAAGATCTCCATCTCAAAGTTTAAGTTTGATCTCAAAATTTAAACAAATTATTAATTTTTTTGTGTGGCTTGGAGAGATACCTGCCTCACAAGGCAAAGTGACCAAACAAGGGAGATAATCCATGCAGACCCTTCAAGCAGCACTTGGCCCCTGAAACTCAGTAAGTAACTGCTCCTATCATTAACATCTACCATTGCTTCAGATCATTTTATGCATTACCTAACCAACACTTACACTGTCTATATTCAAAATTTTTCCTATGACACAATAAAATCACCTTTTTCCTTGTAGAAACAGTATTAAACAATATGTACAAGTCCCCAGAACTCGAAACACAAGTCAGCTTCCACCGTGGCCCTGGCCCTTCCCTAGCAGGGGGCACGGTGAAAAGCAGGCTCCTTGCACTCTGTGGAGACAAACTTCCTTGCACAGATTGATTTCTAATAGTTTCACAACCATATACTCAGGACTTCTTGTCAACATATATTGATCCACTTCTGCATTTTTAAAATAATGGCAATATTTATAAAATATTTACTGAGTACCCTACTAAGAGTTTATAAAAATTTTCATTCATTTACTTTTTTCCCTCCCAATATCTTTATTACTGCATACCGGTTACACAGAGTAAGGTTTTTCGAATACTTCGCATGTTGAATATCCTCAAAAGCCCATCTGTTAGAGGCTTGGTCCTCTGGTTTTAGTAGGAGGTGGTAGAACCATTAGAAAGCAGTGCTTAAGCCAGGCGTGGTGGCGCACGCCTTTAATCCCAGCACTCAGGAGGCTGAGGTAGGAGGAGCATTGCGAGTTCGAGGTCTGCTTGGGCTACAGTGTGACCGCAAGGCTGGCCTGGGCTACATAGTGAAACCCTGCCTCGAAAAACTAGGGCCGGGAGTTTGGCTCAGTGGCGTAAGCGCCTGCCTGGTAGGCGTGAGGCTATGAGTTTGAACCCCGATGCCACAAAAAAAAAAAAAAAGAAAGAAAGAAAGCAGTGCTTAGTAGAAATAAGTTAGGTTATTGCGTGTATGACCTTGAGGGGATATTAGAAACCTTGCACTTCTCTTCGCTCCTCCTCTACCATGCATTCCCCACCATGATGCATTGTGCTGCCACAGGCTCACAGCAACAGGGCCAAGCAACACAGACTGAACCCTCTCCAACTGTGAGCCAAACAAACCACCTACTAAATCGATTATATCAGGTATTCTGTCATGGTAATGGAAAGTTCATTGCACAGCTTTACAGGCCAACTTGTGTTTCTACTTTCTGTTGCAACGATACCACAAGGTCACATAAGGTTGGCATTTAGTAAAAGCTTAACAATTGAATGAATCTTTATCTCCCCCACTAGGATACAGCATGCAGCTTTAGATCATAGGAACATGCTGAAAATTTTTTGTTTCTGTCTCATTAGATCAAGTTTATAAACAAGCTAAATGCTTTCTATTGACTTCCCTATACTGTGGATTCAGAACTGAAGAAGATCCCTGCATATATGTCAAGAAAAAACAGAATCTGGGCAATGTGTGGAGTGGGTAGGACTGTGCATGTGTGCACACATGTGTATGTGTGTGCTGGAAATGTAGGAAAGATGAAAACAGAGAGAAATTAACATTTATTGAAAATCTATATACTCAAGACCATATGTTAGGCACTCAGGCACTCTTGTATTCTATTTCACTTGAAACATAGAATACTTTACTAACTATACAATACCAATGAAGGAAGGCATAGAAATTTAAGAGATTACACACACGTCCACTGCCACCTGGCTAGTAAAGTGCAGATCCAGACTTCAAATCCATTCTGTCTACTCCAAAATCTGACTGCATTAACCCAGAAGCATTACATATAACCCAACTGAGTATATGACAAACTGAAGCTATCTTTACTGCTTATTTGAATTATAAAGCCAACTACCAAGGCCTTCTACAAGATATGTCTCCATTATATTTTTAGCTAAAAAGTTAGTGTTGCCGGGGATTTAGCTCAGTGGCATAAGCGCCTGCCTGGCAGGCACAAGGTTGTGAGTTCAATCCCTGGTTCCAAAAAATCTAAAAAATAAATAAATAAATAAATAAATAATAATAATAATACTGATTTTAAAAGTCAGTGTGAGTTTACAGTATTCCTTTGCTGCATACAGCATACAGTTGAACAATCCACTTAACCACAGATGAGGAAACACATGCCTGGGTGCTTGGCCAGGCCAAACAAATTGTCACATTCTCAGATCCGTCATCCCTTCCTAAGGCCAGGTTCATGGCTGACCCAGCAAGCCCTCAAATGACCCCACCCACAGGCCCTATGGGAAAAGCTGGGACTCAGATGCTGATGCAGTTGCTGCCTGATTTTGGTGCCCTCTGAGAGGTGCCCTCTCCTGGAAGTCCAGTGCCAGGGGGTATAAACCTCATGTAACCTCCTTTACCCCCTAGCCCTATCTGAACAGGACAGCTGGCCTTAAAACACAGGGCTGGAGAGGGTGGGCCCAGATACACACCCAGGCTTGACCTCAATCAGGCCAGGGCAGGGGGCTGCATGCCATCATATCCTGCTCAGCCCTGGCCCACCCTCCCCAGGAAAGCTTCCTGAGGAAATCCTGACTGCTCCAGAGAAATGGGTGGCCCCAGCCTGAGGATGTAAACAGGAGCTTTGTGTTTTGTTCTGCATCCCTACAGACCTGAGGCAGACCTCTGGTTCAAGAACTTCTTGGCAGCAGTGCCATGAAGAAGCAGACTGAGCAGTGGCTCAAAGGACGAGAATTTACAAGCCCAGAACGTGCAGTGGTGACTCAGCTAAGAATTGTTGAAATGATGGAGGTGTTCTCACCAACACTGTTAGTTTAAGAAAGCAGAATTACAGTAATAACAAGAGACATACAGTGCTCCAAAGGACAGTCCTCCACCAAAGGTCACCATGGCCACAATGCATCTAGCTCTGGGTGACCCACAGGCTACAGACTGAGTTCCACACAGCCAGAGCCACGTCCCCTGATGTCTCTTCCAGAGTTCCTGGCACGTGGCAAATGTTCAATAAACATGTGTTGAATGAAGAGTTTTCCTCCCAGTTCCCTAGTTACTTACACATTAGAATATACTTTCCCCAGAATTGGAAAAGGAATCCAAAGAGAAAGAGGAGGAAGACACTGTCTTTCCCCACCCTCAATAGCTTTGTGCTCACACCAACCTCCATCCATCCCATCCCTCAAGTCTGCTGTTCTTAGAACCAGGGAATTCCCAAGGTTACTGTCTCAGGATCACATGGCACCTACCAGGCGTCTCACTCAAAGCAACACACAGGAGACTGTGACACATGCTCTCTCCTATGGGTCTTAATAAATCCAGGCTCCAGGGAGGCTGATGGAATTTGTGTGTTCATTATACACCAGTGTACAAAAATGCCCTTCTCATCCAACCCCCACAGCGCCTCACCCATCTTTTGGTTTATCCATCTCAACCAGCTACAGAACACAAATGGAAGGGTGGTACCAGATGTCACTGCTGCCAGGCTGGATGGCACCTGCCCACCACAGTCAGTTCCATACCTGCAGGTGGATGACAGCTCACAGCTCCTCTAGAGGAGGAGAATTAGCACAAAAAAGACTCATGCACTCACTGGAGTGCAGTGGAAACCAGTGTAGGCTAGGAGGCCAGGATTCCTGAGATTTATCCCAGTTGAAGCATTGTGTGACTTGGGATAAACATACAACCTCACTCAGCCTTACCTACAACAGAGGGTGATGATAACAATACCTATAACTCATCCCCACAAGCAGTCAGTGCATCTTGGCTTTCTCATCAGTAAGTACCAGAATTAGAGGATTACCTGGCTAAGAAAAGCTCCTTCTGTATTTTATCCTTAGGAATGGTAACAGAAATTACTGAGATTTTTGAGACATGTAATTGAATCTGACACAATTACTGCCCCAATAAGCCTTTTAAAGGGTGTGTGTGTGTGTGGTGTTGGAGACTGAATTCATGCCTTTGCACTGAGCATTATCCCCAGGCTTTTTTTAAATTTTGAGACTGTCTCACTGAAGTCACTAAACTGCCAAGGATGGGCTTGAATTTGTGATCCTCCTACCTCAGCCTCCCAGAGTGCTGGGATTATAGGCATACATCTCATCTTGGCTTTCCCCACAATGAGCTGTTAAACACAAAGCTTCATTTACATATTATCTGGAATCATTTTTAAAAGCCAGAAACTACTCATGTCATCATTTATATCCATAAGAAGTATGCCTCCAGCATAGGGAAAACCTCTTCCCAAGGCTGATGTGACAATCCCTTGGGCCGTGGAGCATGACACCCTCAGCCTCGCAGTGAGTTCCACCATCACCAAGGGACTGACACAGGTCCTGCTTTGGCCATGTGGGTCAGAGAGCACAGGGGCCTCCCATACAATGACCACATCTCACAAGGGTGGCCATGGGGTTTTCAGCCAATGTGCTTCCTGAGGAAAGCAAGGGATTTGTGTGAAAATACATCTGATTTTAGAAATCAACATATGACCGTGCCACACAGAAAGAGGTAGAGGGATGAGTAAAGGTCTAATTGATCCAATGTCCTCAAAAACTTCTGGAAGATAGAATGGCCCAACCAGGACAGTAAGATTTAAGAGTCAGTGAAGAATGTACCCATGTTTTGCTTCTCCCCTCAGTAGATACCCATCAGACACTGGCTCCATAGCACTTGCTGGTAATCCCAGCCACTTGGTGGGTAGAGGCAGGAAGATTTCAAATTCAAGGAAAGCTTGGGCAACTTAGCAAAAGTGTTCTCAAAATAAAAAATAAAAAGGTACAGTGCCCCTGGGTTCGATTCCCAGTACAATAAATAAATAAACAAGCACATCAGCCCTTCCCACCAGCGTGCACTGGACTTAACGTGAAGCACACTGGTGGGAAGCACAATGCCATGCACCCTCTTTCTCACGCCATCCCACCCAAATGAGATGCCAAGGTCATTGGTGATTTCTTAAACACTTCTCAAATCTGTGCACAGCAGCACCCTTAGTTCCTTCCTCATCATCCATGCAATGCAGTAAACAACATGGTTCAGAGCAATAACCTGGACTGGGTCACCACAGTCTCTCCCTTGCAGTGGGCCTTCCTCATGGATCGTACTTCATTCCCCAAACACAGTCAATGATTATCTAAGAACATCAACTGCTTTAAAGCCTCTGCGGCTTCCAGTCACAGGCTAGCTATGGTCCCTACCATCTGGCCCCCCCTCACTCTTTGCCCTAATCTCAAACCTCTCATGCTCACTCAGCAATAACCACACTGGCCTTGTGTCCACTCCTGCAATTCACCAAGTTCAATCCCAACTTGGGGCCTTTGACAAGTACCTATCTCCAAAGTGCTCTCCCCCACAACACTCATTTGGCCTTTCAGCTCCCTTCTCAACCACACTCTTTAAATCTAGCCCTTCGGGAAACTGAAGTGCACCACTTACACAATCTGCAGGGAGTCTGTAGTTATTGTGGGAATATAAATTATTCTATAACCTGTATTTACAGCCCAACTTGCCTCACAATGAACTTGAGTTGGCAATTCACTGTACTGAGTGAGAAATACTTTTTAACGAGGCACAAGTCAGGAAAGGGCCATCCTTTACCTATCATCAGTGGGGTCAAAAGACCTCCACTAACATGGTCATCTCCCCAAAGGATACACGGTTCTGCCTGATATAGAAGATGCTTTCTCTGGAAAAATCAGTCTAAAAGTGGAGCCACACATAAAAAGAAAAGAAAACTAACAAGGCAATAATATAAACTATCCTACATACCCAAGGAAATTCAGATTAAGGGCTACCCACTAGTTCTAAAATCCATCGGACAGATCCCAAATATGGTTAGAAGAAATGGAGGGAAGTGGCCAGGTGTAGTGACACATGCCTGTAATCTCAGCACTTGGGAGGCTGAAGTGGGAGGATTGTTGTGAGTTCGAGGCTAGCCTGGCCTACACAGTGAGTTAAGTCCAGCCCATGCACAGAGGGAGACCCAGTGTAAAAAGAAAGAAAGAAAGAAAGACAGAGGCAGGGAGGGAAGGACATATGGAGGGAGGGAGATTACATGGAGAAATATATCCTAAGTGGAAGCCTCATTTTTTTGTGACAAAATTCAGGTCTGAAGCTAAATGCCTGCCAAACTTATACTCAGTGTTCAGACACTCTTATCAGAAACTAAAAACCCATCAGCACCTTTCCCAGTCCAGACAAAAGTCCAATTAGGAGATCTTTCCCTCCCACACCTTTTGCTCCTTTCCTTCTAAACAATCCTTCTTTCCTTTCTGCAGTCTCCTGCCTAAATCTTACAACTAACTTTCTCAGCACAGCATCTGCTTTTCCTCAACCTTCCATCCTCAGAAATAATCTCCATCTTACTTGTCCCCTCTGTTCTTCAGTTAAAGCTCTCATAACAGGACCAGCTCCACAAGAATAAACAAGATGTAAAAGTCACTTAAGAAAGTGAAAGACGTGTCAGTTGAATTCCTATGGAGAAAGCTCATTACGAGGTGCAAGAGAATGAGAGTGGCTCCTACATGACCCCCTCCTCCCATCCACCACCAGGAGAACCAATGAAGTCTTTGCAAGGAGCTCTGTGCTCCTCAACACGGCCTCAGTAAAAAATACAAAGATAGAGCCAGGTGTGGTGGCACACAGCTGTAGTCCCAGCTACTTGGGAGACTAAGGCCAGAGAGCCACTAGAGCCCAAGAGTTTAAGACCGGCCTGGGCAACATCGCAAGATGCTCCTCTCCCCGCTCCCAAAAGAAAAACTGCGAAGACTGAAAAAGGGTCTGACCCACCGAAGCACAAAGTAGCAAACAGGCCTCTGGAAAACTATAAAGATCAAATGATACAAACAGTAGGTACTAAAGATCACACAGACAAGAGAAACAGTGATTTTGCAATGTCAAAAGATACACTTTAAAAACAAAACAAAAAGTCCAGATTTGTAAATGACAGTGAAGTATGATGTCCAAAACTTGCCTCGTCATAATGAGACACAGCAAAATACTAGGAAAGGAGACCTTTGCTAATCATGAAATGCTCTTTATTTTGCAATACTGACATCCTAGAATCTACAGTTCCTTTTTAATACTTCAGTGTTTCCTGCTGTCAGAACCCTTGGGGACAGGACTGATCCCTCCTTGTGTCCTGCCCATCTCCCCTGACAGAACTTACTCTCACCTGATCTTGTATCCACAAAAACCTTGCTGTTGGTCTTGAGTCATTTCCTGCTGGACTAGAACAACTCTGAGTTTTATGTTCTTCTTGAATATTAAATCATAAACTCTCAGGGTATTTGGGACAGGCAACTTTTGCAACTCAACTTTCACACTACACTAATGAGGTGTCTGTGCCCTTTCTTTGTATACACTGCTGAGCTTGACTCCAAATTGCTGATCCTCTGTCATGCTTTTAGATAAGCAAGCTCCTGCTGGTGCACAGCTGAGAGAAGGGGTGACAACAATGGGTCATTCCTGAAAATTTCTGGGGCCCTTTTCCCTTGGAAGCATGAATCATTTTCTTTCTCAGTGCCAGCTTTAAAACTTTTTCTTTTCCTCTGCAAATCTGAAGTTTGTTAATAGGATGTGTGCTGGGCTGTGTAATGGTCTCCAAAGGGAAGTGATGGAGGCTTTGGCTTGAGTCAGTGAACTGGAATCGGAGACAGTAATCAGCAATAATGTACCACAGGGAGCCGTCCTTTACTAACAGGATGGGCTACAGATGGACTAGGAAGCCTTATTTTTCTAACTATCCATTTTTATATTACTTCATGAAGAATTTCTTTAAACGTCTTTCCTCTGAATAAATGGTGGGGATTAAAATGAATTTATTCAGGGATCTGAACTTTTTCAGGCTGAATGGCCCATTAGATTTTAGAATCCACAGAGAATAAAATATACCATAAATTGTTCCCATTTTCTCAACATCCTCTCTTGCTTTCTCATAGCCAACCCTCAGCAATCCAATCAGGAGTGATTTCTGCTCCCCAGAATCTTGTGCTGCAGGTAAGACATCTGTACCTTCCTCTGCACAGCCTCTGAGAGGAGGCTAAAAGTGGTACAGTACCAGGAGAGGTCTCGAGCAGAGGCAAAGATGTTCCTAGACTCCTCCATCACACCTTCCTAACGGTCCTTAGATATCATGCTGTTCTGCTGTGGAGATGGAAGGCGAGTCCTAGGCTTACAGATTTCACTGCCAACACTCTTTTTGGAGTCATGCACCTCGGGGTTCCTGTCCCACAACAGCTTACCTGCGCTGTCCTGGAAGTCAGTTCAAGAAATCTAGCCCAGTGACACTTCTTTTTGTTTGTTTGGTTGGTTTGGTTTGGTTTCATTCTGTTTGTTTCTGTTTTTGAGACAGGGTCTCACAAGGCAGCCCAGACTAGCCTCAAATGCACAATCCTCTGGCCTCAGATTCCCAAATGCCAGGATTTCAGGTGTGGCCCCAGTGCTGGGCTACCAATGAGATTTTTGTCTATGCTGAGCTAAGACTTTCCACACCTCCTCTAACTCTGTCCTGCTTGGAGGTAGAGATGGAAAAGGGAAAACAAAAAGTATTGTCATGGGGGCACTTTTATGCAATTTCACTGCTTCAAAACAAACATTAAGGCATTCTTCAGTCTCTATTCCTCACTACCATCACCCCTCCCTGTCATAAAAACATGCACATAATTATGGTCTGCAGGAAAAGAGAAGAAAGCTACAAGTATCAGGCTGAGACCTTGTTTGGGCCAGGACACGGAATTTCCTCCCTTCTCTGTCTACTTGCTCACCTTGTACAACCTAATAAGAAATGCTGGAGACTTGTCCAGGAAGCTGACTGACTACCCTCTCCTCCGTCTTTGTCTCTTGTTACTAAGTACTCTGGGAGACACATTTGTCTTCCCTGCCCATGGGCACCCACCCATATCCAATAAACAGATTTGCCAAGTGGGTGTCTATGTTGCCATGGCCAAATCCTTACTGTGGGCCCCTGCTTAGCTATTTTCACAATGTTCTTTCTCAAATGCTATGCAAAGTGCGAGAACTGGAAAAAGCTTTGCTGCCTTCATACTTAACTCTTGCTAACACGACACAAGCTATAATAATAAAGCACCCACATGTATTAGGAGCCTATGGGTGCCTAAAACTGGGTGGTTTAAAATAACAGAAATGTATTGTTTCACTGTTCTCAAAGCTAGACATCAGAAACCAAGATACTGGCAGGGCCACACTCACCCTGAAACCTGTAGGAGCAGGGTCCCCCATCTACTTCCCAGCTGCTGGTGGTAGGCCAGCTACCTTGGCATTCATTCCCTGGCTCACAGATGCACTGCTCCAATCCAATTCATTATCTTCACATGATGTTCACTTTGTGTCTTTATGCCATCTTCCCTCTGTGCCTACCTGTATCCGCATCCAAATTTCCCTTCTTTCTAAGAACATCAGTCATCTTGCATTACGACCTGCCCTAATGACACCATCTTAACCTGCCTAGTTTGCATAAAGACTTATTTCCAAAGTCACATTTAGAGACACCAGAGGTTAGGACTCCAACATTTTTAGGGGGAGTGGCACAATACCTCTATCAATCACCTCACAGGGTCCCTGGGACAGTTACTGTAAATGAAACAATGTATGGAAAGAGCTTAGTAACATGTCTGACACACAGCACATGTTCAATAAGCAGCAGTAGCCAACATTATCCTTATTATTATAGAGATCTATTCTTTCTGCCCTGTGGCATCATTGTTTGAAAGGTTTTAAAAGCAAGTCGTTAATGGCAGCCCAGTTCCCAGGAAGACTATCCCAACTGAGATACAGAAATATATCCTCCAACCAAACTCCTTGGAAAAAATATAATGACAACGCCTGTCTGGGTAGATTGTAGCATGCCTTTATTCTATCTGCTGAGCTCTGAAGCAGCATGGAAGCGTGGCCTGCAGAGGCGTGTAGGAATCAGGGAAGGAAGTCTTCTAAACAATCTGCTGACAGCAGAATTTCTAAGTTCCTTTGGTTTGCAGAAAAAATTTCAGTTCTACTCTGTATACTCTCCCTACAGCATCAAAAATAGTACATATTTATACAAAAGGGATGATCTAAATACATGGTGACTGTTTAAACTTTAAATATTTTTTACACTAACTGGCACATTGCCATTAATTCCACCCATTTTCTTAAGTAGTTCTGGGAATCTTGTTTCAGGAGTGTCTTTATGGGGTATGATTAAAAATATGGGGAATGCTGCTGCCCAGCGTCATGCAATAGAAAGGCAGGCTTGTGAGAACATTACGGTGCATCTTCATCTACATTGTTCGCCTGATATGGCACTCTCTAAAGTCAAAGTGAATGAAAAGTAAAGGTTTCTAATCAATTCAGGACATTGAGGCAGACAGGACAGTACAACCACAGACATTCATGAAAGAGGACTTTCAGAGGTGCTTCAGAAAGCAGTAAGATTAATGGGATAAGTGTGTGTGAAGCAAAGTGGACTATGTGAGGGGGGTTTAATGACAATCTGTCTTTTACAGAAATAAAGTTTTAAAATGTAAACATTCATCAGTGAGGCGTGGTAGTGCATGCCTGTAATCCCAGCAGTCAAGAGGCTGAGGCAGGAGGATCACTGTGAGTTCAGCACCGGCCTGGGCAACATAGTGAGTTCAAGGCCAGGCTGAACTCCATAGCAAACCTGTGTCTAAAAAGACAAAGAAACAAAACAAAACAAAGCATTCACCATGCTTTTAGACCATGTCTGGTACAGTTCTAAATTTAAAAACCCAAGGACAAGACACATTTAAACATCACATTAGGAAATCAGAAGCCGAAGAATCAACTATCTGAAGTGGAATGACTTAAACATAAAGGAAAAAATAAAAGTGAACACATCTAACTTTTAAATATGTAAGAACCCATGTGCAGTCATGCATTCCTGTCATCCCAGCTACTTGGCACACTGAGGTAACAGCACTGTTTGAGCCCAGGAGTTTGGTGCCTGCCTGGGCAACAGCATAGCAAGATCCTGTTCTGTTTTGTTTTAAAAGATATTTAAAGGTATAGCTGTATTTCTAACTGGACAATGTCAGTCATAACTATGGTCCTGGTAGTGCAACGTCAGCATACTTTTCTCTGTGCTCATGAAACTTGTTTTGATGGAGACCCTCAAGAGACCACAGAAGGTGTTATGTAGCTATCTCTTAATTCTTCCCAAGCATTTAAAATGCTAAGTTATTTTTCTACCAAAACAACCCCTGGAGCCTCATCAATTCTTCCCGCCAACTACATTGCATAATTCACTGCTTACTTATCTTGACCCAACTAGCTTGACTCCTGCCCGTGTGCTTTGGCTCGCTTACTTGGTCTCTGGCCGATCCTCTGAAACCATTGGTAACCTAGTGCCCCTGAGCACTCTTGCCCACGATTTTCTTCTTTCCCATGTAAGGACTTGAAATAGAACATCCTCCAGCTTGCCTGTGAATAAGTCTGCAGGCATGCAAACAATAGGTTTATGTGCCTTACAATCTCCATTTTTCTTTTAAAGCCAAACGTAATATTATGAAAGCCTAATATTACGAAAGCTCTGCAGCTTAAAGAGTTTTCTGCTGGACAGCAAGAGTCTGTCTTTCCCAGTGTGGTGGAAGTGGGTCTTCCTGTTTTCCCCAAGAGAAGGACAGACTGGAAGTCATGAGGCTCAAGCTGTGCTGTCCCAGAGCTTGTCACACCACAGCAATCACAGCAAAGAGGTACCAGGGGCTCGTGTTTACCTCTGCCTCCCGGGAATACGTGAGCCAGCCAGCCCTGAACTTTTGCCACACTGACTCGACTATGGCATCCAACACCCCAGGAACCAGGCAGCTTGGGTAGAAACTGGGAAAACCCAGATGACAGCTCACTTTCTGGTTTTACCCCCAAACTCTGCTCAAAGGATAGGAGAGCCCACATCTGACTGGGCCCGGGCTACTCTGAAGAGCACTTTACAAAGTCATATAACACCACAACATCTTACTTCTGTTCTAGAGATAAAATTGATGAACCCAGAAGCCAGAATTTAAAATTTGCATAAGTGGACCAGAGATATACCTCAGTGGCACAGCACCTGCTGGGTGAGCACAAGGTCATGAGAGTTTGATTCCTGGTACCAAATAAATTAATTAATTAAATAAATAAAATAAAATTTGTAGAAGCTGAAAATCAATCCACAATTGTTGAAACATGGGTATGGACAATGAAATATCAATGTGTCTGAACAGGAAACTAGAAAGCCTAGATTACTTACATCTAGGTTAAAGGATCACAGATGCCAACAAGGGTGGGTTCCTGGTGGGTGTAAGGCCATAAGACTGATCTGCACATAAAGAGACACGCTATATACAACGAATTATGCAAATATAAATATGACCACTCTAATCTTTAGAGTAGTGCATCTTTCAGCAAGGAATGTGGCCGGCTCTCTTAAGGTTGAAGGAGTGTATTTATCTGCCCTCTTGGTTTCTATAAGGCTCTTCTACTATAGAAGGCATCCTGCCTTCTAAATATACAAACTCAGCTAGGTATGGTAGTGCACACCTGTAATCTCAGCATTGTGGGGGGCTGAGGCAGAAAGAGTGCAGGTTCAAGCCTAGCCTGAGAGACTCAGTGAGTCCTGCCTCAACATAAAAGATAAAAAAGAGCTGCAGATGTCAGTGTGAAGGGCCTGAGTTCGATCCCCAATACTGGAAAAACAAAACAATTAATTGAAAAACACAAACTCCAAATGTCATTCAATGACATGACAAATCTTGCTCCAGAATGTTAATGGGAGGTGTTACTATCCGACACTTTGTTCTGTTGAAAGGGTACGCTGTTCTTTGCTAATTCTGCAGTTACATCACACATTTTACTGTATTTTTAAAATATCATTGATGAATCATTTGACAGCTATTCACTTTAATGCCCATCATGAAGTCTCAGTTTTGTAATATTCTAATCAAAGCAAACCACTACCACCTATCAGTGTTATGAGGCTCTTCCTTAAATTACCACCTGGGCGCCACATGTTACGTAAGTTACACCAACATGTTGCAGAAGGCAGTAATAACCATACCCCAGTCAATATGTCCTCATACAATATTCTTAGAAAGTTTTTAATGAAACTGTAATTTGCAATAAAATTCTTCAAAAATGAAGCCGGGCGTGGTGGCGCACACCTTTAATCCCAGCACTCGGGAGGCTGAGGTAGGAGGAGCATTGTGAGTTCGAGGCCGGCTTGGGCTACAATGCGAGTGCAAGGCCGGCCTGAGCTACACAGTGCAACCCTGCCTCAAAAAACCAGGGCCGGGAGTTTGGCTCAACGGCTTCCATGCCTATCAGGCAGGTGCCAGGTTGTGAGTTCAATCCTCGGTGCTGCCAAAAAAAAAAAAATTCTTCAAAAATGAAATGTTTTACCCCCCTTAAATAAGTGTTCATACTCTTTGCGACTTTCCCAAAGATTTCAAATTCCTTCGTGTTATCTTTAGATTCACAGTGAAGTTATCCCAAAATAAAAATTTATGTAAATAAAAATTTCATTCATTATAGGCTTATGCTTCTTTCTTTCTTTCTTTCTTTTTTTTTTTTTTTTTTTTTTTTTTTTTTTTTTTTTGTACCAGGGATCAAAGTCATGACCTCGTACTGGCCAGGCAAGTGCTTATGCCACTGAGCTGAATTCCCAGTCCAAAGTAAATTACAGTTTTACCTTGCCCAGTGGAGGAGGAGAAATGGGGGAGTCATTACATTTTTTTTTCTTGTTTTGGGTACCGGGGATTGAACTCACCTCACGCTTGCCAGGCAGGCACTTCTGCCACTGAGCCAAATCCCCAGCCCTGTTGTGCTTCTTTCTTAAACCACAGTGAGTCTCACTTTCTACCATATTCACAATGAAACATGTCACCAGGTGCTCCTGGCAACTGTGGGGTCACCACCATGCGAGATACCTTTGAAAATTCCTGGCTGGAAACTGAAGATTCTTAATTAAAATACAATACCCCCCCCAAAAAATACAAAAAACCAACATGAATTATTTGAAACCTGACAGAAACAGATGCTAACTGAATAAAACCCTGGGAAATTATTCCAAAAAACACGTTTAGTACAATGACTCCCAGTATCCGAAAAAATGAAATTATTAGTTTTGCAGATGCTTTTAATATTTTACACGTTCCTAATAAGTCAACTACTAAAATTGCTCTCTTCCATGATCTCACTCATATGTGGAATATAAAAATGTTAATCTCATAGAAGCTGAGCGTAGAACGGCTTTTACTAGAGCCAAGGAAAATTGCTGGGAGAGAGTGACGGAAAGAGGTTCATCAGTGGGTATCAAAAGTTAGAAGTTAAATTCTGGTATACTACTGCACACTAGGGTGAGTATGCACCACATTAATGCAATGAACATTTCAAAAAACTGGAGTTTGAATGTTTTCACTAGAAAGAAGAGTAAATGTTTAAGGAGACGGATATACTTAGCATGATTTGAGCATCATATGGTACCCCATTAATAGGTATATTATAATTTTTTTCTTTAGTTAAATTTAAATTTTTAAAAAATGAACTCTTAGCAGGCATAGTGGTACATGCGTATAAATTCAGCCCTCAGGAGACTGAGACAAGAGGATGGCAAGTTTAAAATCAGCCTGAATTTCATAATAAAATCCTGTATCAAAAAATCAAGAAGTTTAAAAAAATAACTCTTCAGTGATGCTCTGCCTGCTTACAGGTATAAAGAAAATCATCTGGTTTTCTTTGGGAAAAACTTTTAAAATACTCTTTCATATTACTGTGTGCTTAGATGTGACACAAATTAAAAATAGCAACCTGGAAACCACTTAAAAAACATACTTCACTATAAATACCTTCTTACCTCTAGAAAATCCTACCAACTCAAAAGCATTTATACATCTCTTCTCTTCAGTACAGAAAATATTTTAAATATACATATCCTACCACTTAACCTGAGGATTGATACCTTCAAGCAATTTATGTTGGGGTTTTTTGGTAGGTTTTTTTGCTGTTGTTTTTTGGTGGTGTTTTGTTTTGTTTTGGGTTTTATTTTTTTAAAGCAAGGTCTCACTATGTAGTTCAGGTTGGCCATGAACTTGCGGTGATCCTCCTGCCTCAGCCTCCCAAGCGTTGAGATTACAGCTGTGTATCACCACGTACGTGTTTAAAAATGCTGTGTAAAAGAAAGGAGCATTTGATGTAAATTAAAACAATAGGTTAGGTCAATCCCAATTTGAATATGGGGAATAAAAACGTCACAGCTCACTTAAGGATAAAAGTGAAGAGAAACTTCCATATTCCAACTTAAAGACCATCTATTATTAATGTTTAATAATAACTAACATGTATGAACTGCTTACCCTTTACTTTGCATAGTTCTAGTGATTCAATTAACCTTCATGAGAACCCAATAATTGAGTGGTCATCATCCTCATTTTATAGATGAAAATCTGAGTCCCAGCATGTTACATAAGTCACATGGCCACTAAAAGTTGAAGTCTGGATCTGATCTCAAACAATCTAAACTAATTCCTTTTACTCTCAGCTACTCTATTGTAATACATTTCAATTTTTTTTTTTTTTGAGATAGGATCTTGCTATGTAGTTTAGGCTGACCTCAAACTTGAAGCGATTTTCCTGCCTCAGCCTCCAGAGTGCTAGGATTACAGATGTGTGCCATCATACTCAGTCATTTCAGTTTTGTAAGAGATGTCTAACAAATTTTGTTACTAAATGTTCTAATTCGCAGACTAAAGTTTCTTTCTATTAAAACTTCTTTTTAAAACCTAGGTATTTCCATGCAAGGAAATCGACAAAATTTTTAATGACTTACTTTACAGATGAAGTTTTTAAAATCCCCTGAAAATCCATTTAAATCCTATAGCAAAAATACTTATTCTTGAAATAGAATATCCCTTCCTTTTACAAATAATTTGTGTTGAACATTATATTTTCAAAGCACATACAAAAAAGCATATAAACACTTCATTGCTGCAATGAAAAAAGAAACTTGGCAGATAACAAGGGTTGGGCAAAACAGTAATGTCTAGGGTGCCTAAGATAAAAGTAGCGAAGGCACAGGACACATTCTGAAATTTTTAAAGTATGCTCTATAATTCCATTTTTCATTAAGATTGTGTGATTCTCCCAATGCATTTATTTTCTTTCTCATTATCTGCCAGACAGAATAAAGAAGGAAGCAGGCAGAAGGGAACATCCTCCTTTTCTCCTTCACTATTTACCACAAAACCCAACCAACAAATGGTAGAGAAAGCATCAGTTTCATCACGAATGCCATCTGCATTACAGAAAGCCAAAGAGAAGCACAAAGTATCCATGTGGACACTCAGAGTATGCAGTGTGAAACGCCTACATGCTAAATACAAACATATTCTCGCTTTCATCAATGGTTTTAGGAAGGTGGAAGACATAAGAGAACTCTTCAAAAAAGAAAAAGGCACTGACTTTAAAGAGAAGAAATCATCCCATTACCAAGTTATTTGTCTTGAGTCTCTGAGATACAGTACAGCCTGGATGGAGAGGTCTGTGTTACAGGATCTGGCAGGCCAGGGAAGATCCGAGACAGCCCTCTCCAGGCAGCATGACTCCTGGTGAACAATTAATGCTGCAGTGAAACACCTGATAGAACAACAGAGGTGACGCTGGGCACCTGGCTAGGAGCAGCACGCATGGGGAGCAGGCATCCCGTGTTCAGGTCTCAGGGACAAAAACATGAACGTCATTTGAAACATGACCATTTCATGTGGCTGTAAAAACACATTTCACCTCAAAATCGGTCTGAAGATTTGGTTAATTGTGACAATCTTAGCCTGTACTCACAGGTTTGAATGATATAGCTCACTCGAAGAACAGTCTTAACTATGATTTAAACTCACTTTTTTAAAGCTGGGGGTACAGCTCAGTGGTAGAGTCTTTGCCTGGCACGCATAAGGCTCTGGGTTTTATCCCATTACCTCCCCCAAAAACCACTCCAGCGTCATTTTATTGCAACACAAAAATGTGCAGAAGAGTTGGAGAACACATCATCAGTTACAGTGTGGTTATCATGGTTAAGCTTTAAGCAGGATGGAGAGCACCAAAGCACTCTTAAAAAGAATATTTCAGGATTGGAAACGGAGATCAGTAGCAGAGCACAGAGTTTGGATCACAAATCCAAGCCCTGGTTCGATCCCCAGCACCAAAAAAAATGTGGATTGTGAGCTACATTAGGTAAATTTAAGCTTATAGATTTTTCTTTTATATTCACTGTTGAAATTGAGCAGCAGATTTCCTAGACCATTAATGTACACAACGAATATTTCCCACTATTTCACTGTAATCTAGAATTACCTTTAAAAAGTTGTATTTAAAGATCATTTAGCTACAGAATGGTGCACATATTGGTATAAATAACAATTCCTTTTTAAATTCCTATTTAAGGAAATATTCTAAAGTACAGAGACAGGTATATATGGAGAGAACATTTCCTTCGAAAGAAAAATCACAAAACATAAAACATCTCTAAAATTTCTTTCATTAGATCAGCTCATTGTTTTCTTGTTTGCTTGTCTGTTTGTTTGAGACAGGGTTTCCCTCTGTAGTTCAGGCTGACCCTGAATTCACTACGAAGCCCCAAGCTGGCCTGGAGCAGTTATCCTCCTGCCTCAGCCTCCCAAGAGCTGGAACTGTAAGTATGCACCACCACACACGGTGATCAGCCCATTCTTCAGCTTTAAAAAAATTATTCCTTGGAGTCAGATGTGGTGAAGAGCCTGTAGTCCTATCTGCTTGAGAGGCTCAGGCAGGCAAATTACAAACCAACCTGGGCAACTTAGTGAGACTGTCTCAAAATAAAATTTTAAACAGGAGAGTTGGGCATGTTGGCACACATCTGTAATTCCTATTACTTGGGGTTGAGGCAACTCATACAGATCAATGTAAGTTCGAGGCTAGCCTGAGCTACATTGTGAGTTCAAGGCAAGCCTGGACTACATAGTGAAATGCTGTTTTAACACACCCTCCCCCCACAAAAAATGGGATGGGAGAGTAGCCCAATGGTAGAATGCTTGCTAAGCATAGACAGGATCCTGCATCCAATCCCCAGTATCCAAGCAAAAAGAAAAAAAAAGTTACAATGGAAGAAATTATTTTTTATCTTTTTACTTTTCAATGACAAATTTCATAGATTTACAGGGTATAATTTAGTGCACTGATCTGTGTGTACATTAGCATGGAGCAATCCCTTAATTACTTTAGGTACAGAGTAATAGGCTGTCTTTAAGGAAGCCAGGAGGTGAGATAATGATGCAATGCATAAACATGTAATTCCGGATCTTATCACCTCTGTCTGAATCTCTAGCAGGCTCCTTCCTTCTTCCAAAGGAATTGCCAACTCACCAAATTCCCAGAAGTCAATTTTTGCATTTCCCTTTTCTTCCTTTCTTCCTTCCTTCCTTCCTTCTCTTTTTTTCTCTCTTTCTTTCTTTCTTTCTTTCTTTCTTTCTTTCTTTCTTTCTTCCTTCCTTCCTTCCTTCCTTCTCTCTTTCTTTCCCTTTCTTTCTTCCTTCCTTCCTTCCTCCCTTCCTTCCTTCCTTCCTTCCCTCCCTTCGTCCCTCCCTTCTTCCTTTCTTCTTTTTGTCAGAGGAATGGAACCCAGGGCCCTGGGCTTGCCAGGCAAGTGTTTTATCAGAGTCACCACATCCTGTCACAGTTCCACAAGGACATCTCACTGGAGCTTGCAGAAAGACGTCCCATCCTGTGGATGTCCAGATCTGGGCTCCTTCAGAGATCAGTGCTCACACACCTTCATACCACCCCTCCAACAAGAAGGCCTTTCCTCCTCCCTTGGTCTTCTCCTCCCCATTCCTGCCCTGAGAAGGCCTTTCTGGAAATTCTGGATCCTCCAGGGGCCAAATCCAAAGGTTTGGGTATGTGTGGGAGCGAGGAGGGGCCAACAGATGCTTTTCCTTGTAAAACTATGCCTTTTCAGAAGTCAAGGGCATACACAGTAGTTTCCCTAATTGGCAGGGGTGTGTTCCAAGCCCCCTAGGGGATGCCTATAACTGCAGAGTACTTAATTCCAAATATACTTTTCCATACATGCATACTCATGATAATATTTGTTTTCTAAATTTAAACACAGTAAGAAATTAACAATAATGAACAATAGGACAGAAGAATTACAAGAGTATGCTGTAATAAAATAAAAGCTATGTGACTGTGATCACTCTTAAAATATAGTGTACATCTTGGCAACCTTACTGTGCAATTGTTTTCATTCCTTATTAGATTTACCTTTTCACCTTCTCGCTCAAAGGAAGCACTTTATGACTTCTCCTTGGCTTATGTGAATTGCCAGCATCATTACTCCTGTACTTTGGGGAGTTATTAAGTAAATTAAAGGTGAATGAACACAGGCAGTGACATCAGATTTGATAACCAGGGCAGTTACTAAGGACTAGCATGTGGGTAGTATATATACCATGGATATCCGGGACAAAGGGTTGATTCCAGTCCTAGGTGGGACTGAATGAGATAGTGGAAGATTTTTATCCCAGTATTCAGAAAGTGCACAATTTTCTTGTTTTTGAGTCTCACTATGCAGTCCAGGTTGATCTTGGAATTTGCTATCTTGCTTAGGCTGGCCTCAAGGGCATACAATTTAAAACACACAAATTGTTTATTTCTGGATTTTCAGACAGGTAGCTGAAATCAGAGTGAGAGAAACTCAAAGTAAAGGGGAATTTAAGTATACTTAAATTCAATTCCTTAGACAACACAGCTTAAGCAACAACAACAAAAAAATTGACCTCTACCCAATATCTGCATAGATGTGTGAACAAATAAACCATAAAACTGCATCAAAAATTGTGCCTGGAAGTTAATTTTGGAGAAATAGCACATGGTTCAGATCTCAGCTTCACTGTTTACTATCTATATGAATTTGGACACATGGTTTTACTTCTCAAGTGTAAAAGACAGACAATAATACCCACCAGTCACACCAAGCAAGGTGACAGATACAGCTCTGGGACTCCACATTCTTAGGTACTATCTATCCCCACCATATAGCAACCTTCTCCCATCAGAAGTTCGGAGTCCGCGGCAAAAACCAAGAACATCAGTACAAGAGGAAAAAATTTGATAAGTAAAAAGGAGAAAACATGGATGTGCCCATAATCCTGGCAGCTCAGGAGGGTGAGGCAGAAGGATCACAAGTTAAAACCCAGCGTGAGCAACTGGGGGAGGCGGGGCTCATTGTGATGGCCCTGGATTCACGGAAGGAAGGAAGGAAGGAAGGAAGGAAGGAAGGAAGGAAGGAAGGAAGGAAGGAAGGAAGGAAAGAAGATTCTTTTCATCCTGGTAGGAAAGAATTCAGTGGCCCTGACCAGAATTATAAAACCAAATAACTTTGTCTATGCAAAGAACCAAACACTGGGACTCTGAGGATCTGGCCCTACTCTGTTACCTTGATCAAGTCATTACCCTCCAGAAGATTTAGACTCCCCTAAATAAGTGTTCAGGCTCATTTCCAAGGACCTTGTGGTCCTCCCATGGCCTCACCCTGTGATGTCGCCACTTATAAAAGCCATAAGACTTTCAGTTGGCAAAAAAGAACATAAAATTGAGATGAAGTCAGAATATTTGAAACTGGGGCCGACTCAAATTCCGACAAGTAAAAATTAATTAAGTCATCAGTTGATAGGTTTAACACAAGACACCTCCCAAGAGGTCATGGGCATTAACTGCTTTCAAACGAGTCATTTTAAAAGCTCCCTTAGGAGCCCCTAACACCTCCCCTCCCCCACACTACACCTAACAAAGGAAGGGCGAAATTTTTTTTAACTTGTTTTATTTGTTTGTTTCTTTCTTTTGGTTAGGTTTTGAGTTGTTTTGTTTTTTGGAGTGGAGTAAACAGGAAATGAGCTCAATATGCCATGTCTGAAGCCTACCAATGTAGCTTTCTACACCTTGCAGAGAATTGAAAGAAAGTTTGGAGCAAGTCAACACAACATCTATTTTCTAAGCTGTACCGGGAAATGAGAGTCAACTGTAAGTACAGAGCAGAGAGCAGGGGAAATTTCAGGTTTGGGGGAGGTGCATCTTGCAGGATGCTGGGAACAAAACAATAGGCACTTATAACGCCCTGCCCAGTTAACAAGTCAGGAGCTGGAGGCCTGGTTCAGGTTTGTCTCTTCAAATCCTAGAGGTGGAAGCCAAAGAACCATCAGTGTGCCACACAGATAATCAGTCCTAAAAATTGATCTTCCATATCTAATCACCTTATAACTTTAGCAATTCCTACTCTTAAAAACAGTACCCTCCCCCTGGGTGGGGAGGGGGGGAAAAAGGAATGCAATGACTGCAACCAAGGAATGGAGATAAGACTAAAATCCCCCAGAATCTGAACTAATTTGGAACTTTTCGATAGACATCTAAGCATGTCACAGGCAAAGGCGGCTTACTTTGCAAACCCTGGCCAACCATATGCTACAGAGTTAGTGAAGAGAATGGCCCATTTCATAAGACTGCCATGGCTTAATCGCTTTGGGCTCACAAACATTTCGCAATCTACCATCACCGTGTCAAGTACCAGGATTTTAGTAAGCTCTGTGACACTGCCCGACCAGGACTTCCAACATCTTCACAAGGGCAGTCCCTCCTAATGGGCATGTGTACTCTAAACAGTGTTTGGATGACTCCCATGTTTAAGAACATACTTTTTTCCTTTCTCATTCAACAAAATCCTGTTATCTATATCCAGTAAGCCACAGGCACTGAAGATAGAAAAATAAGTAAGATACAAAAACTCAAAACTGCCCTCCAGGAATTCACAATCTAGCATCTTTGTAAATTCATTTTCTCTTCATTCCACATCTATTTACTATTGACTTTTTAGCACCTGTCTATTCTAGCACTGTGAAAATATTTACAGGATGTAAACTATGTTATTTCTCCTCAAAGGACTTTTTTAAAAATTATCTGAAAGCAACTATTTGGTGCTTAACTGTGTGCGTATGGAATTAATTTAAATACAAACTGTGTCCTAGTGAACTCAAACAGCCATTCTGTACTTACTGAGATCCAGGATTCTGGGGCAACATCCTTCCCTGCGCCCTGGGGTAAATGGGTGTGGTGACACATGCCTGTAGTCCCAACATTATGGAGACTGAGGCAGGAGGATCTGTTTGAGGCCAGACTGGACACAACATCCTATCTCAAAAATTAAAAAAGAAAAATTCATGAGGGACAAATGCCTTTTATTGCTTAAAACCTTCAGAAAAGGGGATTGTGTCTTTCACCCAAAATGTTCTAGACTACAAGGTTTGACTGTCGCACTTAGAATCTGAGACAATAGCAACTGTGTACCTAAAATCTTCCAACTATTGTGTTTGGAGGTACAAGGCCTCCACAACCTCCTGGCCCCCTGGACATGGCTCCATTTCCACCCAGTTGACCTGAGAGAGTTAACTACCTAGAGCCATGGCAACAGGCTCCTGAATGGTGGGGCCAGGAAACTGAGGTCAGCTTGGACACTGTCACTAACTAGATGTGTGCTAGTGGCCAATCTCTTCATCTGTCTAGGCTGATGGATGACTGCAGAATCCCACATTTCAAATACAAAATGAAGGAAATCGTATCAACCATCAGTTTTGAGTCTTGCTATATTTTCCCAAAGCTCCAGATTTTATAAACATTTGCAGGATGGTTTTCTAGCTGTAGAAACAAGACCACTCCATTCCACTTGATGTCTTCCTACTGTGTACAAAGGGAAGTAAGACGCATCTTCTTTCTATGCATTTTACCAGAGCAATCCTAATGCCAATGTTCACTCCAAAGGAAAACAAGACTATTTAAAGACTGGGAAGGCATGAATGGATAGAACCTGTTTTGGGACACGCTTTGCTCTTACAGGCCTCACACTAAACTAGTAGCTGAGTAAGAAGTACATATTTTCTTTTCACCTATATCTGCCCTTTGAATAACTCGTTTGAGCTTCTAGGGCCCCACCCCATCCTTCAACTCAGCCAAAGAACACTCTGCTACAACTGACCCAACAGTGCTGGAATCTGCCAGGGAAGGGAAAGCAAATATTCAGAATGTGCCACCTGCCAACTCCTCCTCCCCCGAACAGCCCTCAGCCCAATTTTTCATTTAAGTTGGCGCCTCCAGCCCAAGCCCTAGGAAGGGATGCAAGGCCATGTTATCAGTGCTACCAATCAGTATTTTCAGTGACTGAAAAACCTACAGAGCATGATCACTGCAAGTAAATAACAAGCTTCTTGTTTGATGAACCTATAAAACAATCACTCTGACTATAAAATGTTCATTGGATTTTCTGGAATTTCAGTCTAAGAACTTACTTATCCAGAAAAATTTAGAAAATGAAGAAACAGAACCTTTTGCATTCCAACAATACACAGTACATATACTTAATCCATATACAAAATATATATTGTATGTAAATATGCAGTTTATCACATATTTTTTAAATACTGAAAGTAAGGAAAGCAGACAGAAATCTTATATCAACTTTCCTGGTTTTCTCTCTGTAAGTAATAATCATAAATATCAGTGAACATCTAGAAATGGAATACCTGGGATTTCAGCTGAGGTTATCTAAAAAGAAGATACACATGACTCTATGTGCAGGAAAAAAAAAAAAAAACAGAACCACATTAACTGAGCATCTATTATATACAGGCAGTATGCACTTGATACACATCAATTTGGCTAAGTCTCGTCTTTTTCTCAATTCTCATCCTACAATTCAGAAAGCTGAGGCAGGAAGATCACGACTTGAAGCCAGTCTGAGGTACACAGTGAGATCTCAAAACGCAAACAACACACAACAAAAACCCCAGGATCAAAAGAGTTGAGTAATTCTGCCAACAGTCAGTTGGAGAACATGAATTTGACCCAGGCCAACTCTCGTCAACACCCAAGAGCTTCATCACCATGGTAAAAATTGAACAGTTTTATTATTCCCAAAGAGATTTTTTCTAAAAATGGTGTCTCCACCCATTGGGGAAAAAAAAAATTGTATCTCAAAGTAAATCTAGAGCCTTTTCCAATTACCTATACACCGGGCAATTCCAAATCTGACACTAAAGTTGTCTTTTTATGTGTGGATGAAGATGTCTGACTGTACTAATCCCCACCCGTGTGATTCTAATTGACCTAACTACTGCTCCGCCAAAAAGACATCTACTAATTCGCTACGGTTTTAGACTGTGAGCAGGTTAAAGCCTCATCGTCCTGTGTAAGAGCTGTTTTCCAGAAACATGCCAAACCCACGGGAGGTTTTGGTGACTGGATATTTCAAAATACTTGACAGTACAGATGAGACAAAATAAATCCTATTGTTTTTAGTCCTCGAAATATAAAATACAGTATCCTGTAATTGTACAAATTGGCTAAGACTGCAAACAGTAAGTAAGTAAACATACTGGCGAGTGAGGAAATGGTTGTCTTCTTCTCAAAGGACACACAACAAATGGTGACTAGGATCAACATCAGGACCATTAACCTCTTTCAGCTTCAACTGAGAGACGTTCCTCTACAAATATTTACAACAGAGTTCACATCTACTCTGTGAAGGACTGTCTTGGGCTTTCAGCACTAACTTCTCAGCAGGTGTCCCAGACTAAGCTACTAATAGTACAGGCGATTGTTTATTAAAAAGTGTCCTGGATGTGAAGCGTGGCTGGTTATTTTTTAATTAAGGTTGGAAACACTATACTGTGTGTGGATTTAACCCCCTAAGGCCTGGAGAACGAGGCGCCGCGAATAAGACAAGGGTGCAGAGGGGGTGGGCGAGAAGCGAACCTCTCTTCCTGCGCCTCCTCCCCAGGTAACTCACCAGGATGCCCATCACGTCGGCCCACAGTCTCGAGAAGGCCTCGGAAGAGCCTGCGTCCGGCTCGGGGTCCGGTTCGGGGTCCTGCGCAGGGCCACCCGCGCCCGCGTCCTGCTCCATGGCGGGTCCCGCGCGCCGTGCGCTCAGTCCCCGCTGCGCCCTGGCTCGGCTCCGTCCCCGCCCGCGCGCGGCGTCACCGAGCCGCGCCCCCGTGCCGCATGCCCGGGCTGCCCACGAGGCCCCTCGCCCGCCCGGGCCTGGGCTCCAGGTGGCCGCGGGCAACGCGGCTGACAACTCCAGAAACTTTCCCGGCCGGGTCTGCGCAGCGCCGGAGTAGCCGGAGCAAAGTCCGCACCACTACCGCCGCGGCGGGGAGCTCGCTAAGCCCAGAAGCGCCAAAGCCCAAGGCAGAGGCGTCGCTTCCTGGGGCGGGGGGTCGGCGGTCGCGGCACGCGACTCCTGGATGCTGGCCAGTCCCCGCAGGGCTCAGCGGTGGGACAGCGGCGCCTGGGGACTTCGCGGGCAACTCCTGGGACCCCTCTCTTCAAAATGAGCTCTTCCAGCTCCACATGACTCTCTTCCCTCCAGGCTAAAGAAAGCGTTTAGCAACAAAAGGTGCTCTGATGTCCAGCTCTTTGCATGGAAATGAGCCACGGACAGAACAAATCGCCTGTTGAAAGAGCAGCCGCGCCGCGGCCTCTAGCCCGCATGTTTCCTATCACGCCATTCACCGATACGGTTTTGGTCCCAGAAGCTCCAGAAAGTTAATTTTGAAGCTTCACAAGTAATCAGTATGGGCACAATGCACACCTCGCCCCTGGGAAGTCGAGCGACCCCAAGGAATTACAACCCTGCCTTTGTCAGGCAAGACCTCAGTGAAAAACAAATGTGACCGCTTGGGCACGAGTCATTGTTTGGATCCACTTTGGAGTGGGGCATTTTGTCTCCTGAGCGTCCCCAGTGCTGGAGCTTTGCGCTCATTAGGGGCCAGGCGCCTTATCTCTCAAGGGTTCCTTTACCTTAAGGACGCAGGCAAGGGCTAAACGCCAACGGTTGTAGCGCTCAGCTCAAGTACGCTTGGGCCCTGTGTGTGTTTTTGCAAGTGGAAGACCCTTGAAGAATTTATTTTATGAGGAAATAGCCCTGTAGAGCTTAGTTTTCCTTTTGTGATTCTTTCTCTTAAACACAGGGAAAGAGTTTTTCCCGGGAGATGACAATACTTGTCACATTTGATTTGGTGACTGATCACTTTGTGAAACAGTTAAGGACCCACAAGGAATGTGACCCTTGTTAAAGAGTTGGGGAGACAAATCAGATGAGGTGACCCAGGGAGAGAAACCTTACTTGCTGCAGAAGATTCTCTTTGTGTCTTTTTTTTTTTTTTCTTAGTGTGTCTGCACGGGGTGGGGGGATGTGGGGGGTCCTTTTTCTTTTTGTTGATTTTTTTTCAGACAGGGTCTGGCTGTGTAGTCCAGGCTGGCCTCGAACTTACTATGCCACCCAGGCTGGCCTCAAACTCACAGCGAACCTCCAGTCTCAGCCTCTGGATTACAGGAATGCACGATTACAGGAATGTGCCGACATGCCCAGCTCCTTAAAACCAACTAAACAAGCAAAAAGGCATCTATATAAAGACAAGAAAGTAAGTAAGTGGCAACAAAATGTAAATAACCTTTACAGTTAACTTCACTGGGAGATTGGAGAATTGTAACTAAACAGCGGCGTGGTACTTTTTCAAATTCAAAAATATGTTGAGCCTAGTGCTGCTTCCACCCAGGGGCAGTTTGTTCTTTGCATAAATACTTTAGGGCATTATGCAAGCAGGGTAATGGGGCTAGGGCTGGGGTTGGGAGAAGGGTTGACTCTTCAGCACCAATCAGGAGTGTTTTCCTCCTGACTCAGAAGACCTGGGGCAAAGCATTTGACCTTTCTTTGCTCCAGTTTCCCTGGCCAAGATGAGGCAAGGCCACTGTAATTAGTACCCATCCCCTCAGAGGTAGTGGTGCGTTTTGAAGTCTTTTAAAAATAGGTTCAGTTTAACAATACACACACACACACACACTCTCTCTCTCTCTCTCTCTCTCTCTCACACACACACACACGAAACTTAACCAGCATTTTGGTACTTGTAAATATCAATATCCTAAATATTGTAATATTCTAGATATTTAAACTTCTTTTATACCCGGATACCCCAAAAACTTAAGCTTCTTTTCCTGATGCTCCCTAATAAGTAGCTGGAGAAATGACACAAAAATCATTTCTGGGCAAGTGTTAATGTGCATTTGTTGTACTATCTAAAGTCACTTTCCTACTACCAGAACATGAATAATTTGGTTGAACATTTTAAAAAATGAAGTTGAACTTAGCTTCTGTACTTACCAGCTTTCCTGTATTAACTGAAAATGAGACTGATTATTGACCCTGGGATTGAGTTTTTCCTCTTTGCTTCTAAAATTCCTCTAGGGAATTTTTAACAGTTTCCTTTTCCTCATAAAAGAATCACTACCAGCCTCATCTTCATCATCACCATCACTACCACTATCCCCAGCATCTCTGGGAGTATCAGGTAGCTCAGGGAAGTATCAGTTATGAGAGACTCCTGTCCCATGGAGGTGGAGAAGACCTTTGAGGATGACATAGGTCAAATTCCTCCTTTACAGATGAAGAAATAAGCATCTGAGAATGTGAATAATTGGTCCATGTGAACACAGCTATGTGGGCAAAATCAAAGAAAAGCTGATTATCTTAAAGGCGCTTTGATTGATACACTACATTTCATTCCCACAAGCTTGCGCAAGCCCAAAAGTGCAGACATTCCACTGAAGATGAGCCTACAGACATCCTCTCTCTCATTTCCGCTTTCTGTCAGGGCTTCCTTTCACCTTGGTGGAATGGTGACATCCATTCTGTGGACCTTAATAAATGTTATCATAGCAGATGAACACTTGGAGGCTGAGGTAGGAGGAGCATTGCGAGTTCGAGGCCAATTTGAGCTACAACATGAACACAAGGCTGCCCTAAACTACATAGTGCGACCCTGTGTCAAAAAACTAGGGGCTGGAGTTTGGCTCAGTGGCTTAAGCACCTGCCTGACAGGCGGAAGGTTGTGAGTTTGATCTCTGGTGCCACAAAAATAAATAAATAAATAAAAATAAAAAGCCGGGCGTGGTGGCACACGCCTTTAACCCCAGCACTCGGAGGCTGAGGTAGGAGGAGCGTTGTGAGTTCGAGTCCGGCTTGGGCTGCAACGCGAGCACAAGACCGGCCTGAGCTACACAGTGCGACCCTGCCTCAAAAAAAACCAGGGCTGGGAGTTTGGCTCAGTGGCTTAAGCGCCTGTCAGGCAGGCGCAAGATTATGAATTCAATCCCCGGTACCGCAAAAAATAAATAAATAAAAATAAATAAATAAATAAATAAAAATAAAAAACATAGCAGATGAACAGAAAACAATCAGAATGCATTCACTGAGAATGCTAATAATGTAGACATGTAGTAAGTATTGTTTAGTCCCTATTGTATTGTTGCATATATGCGTGTACCACATATATAAACACATATTCCCCCACAAATACGATTACAACATCATACATGTTTATACCAGCTTGCTTTATAAAAAGTTCTTGCCCTGCTTAGTGGCATACATATATAATTCCAGCACCCTGAGAGAGGGAAGAAGATAAAAAGTGCTAGCCTATCCTGGACAACTTAGTTGAGATAGACTTAAAGTTTTAAAATTGAAGAAGGGAAGTGGGGTAGGGAAGTAGCTCAGTATTCAGTCCCAGATTTCAGTCCCTACTACTGAAAAAGAAAGTTGCTCTTACTATGGATCAGAATTCCAAAAGTTCAAAAGCCACTTGTGTAAAAGCCACTGGGTACTTGGGTACAGTTGCAGTCTACTAGGTCATTATGCCAACAAAAGAAAGGTGGCTCGTCTATTGTTTGGAAATGTGCACAACTGCATAGCATCAAGCATAAATACAATGGGGTCAAGAAAAAGCTAGGTTTGAATTTTTACTGGAGTTTCTATAACACATTTGCAAATTACTTCTTAATCTTCAAAATGGTCAAATTCTTTATATTTCACATAGCTATGAGGTTCTTGCCTGATCACATAACTATGCCTCCTTTTCCCCTTTGTTCATCCTTCCCCACTGGTTCGTCCTGTGATGCCACATCTTTAAACAGGAAGTTTCCTTGTTCCTACATAAATGTCTTGGATCACACAAGGGAGTAGTTGCTAGCCTTGGAATGTGGATGCTGAGTAATGCAGGTGGGAGTTTACCTCTGGTGAGCACAGTGGTAAGGCCGCCTCAGTTTTCAGTGACTATAGTAACCACAGCAATAACAATGGCTGTCATTTTTGAAAACCTACTCTCTGCTAGGCATTGTGCTTGAATTCTTGAAATTCATGAAAGCTTTTTAACATTCTCAAAACAGAACATAAATGTTGCACCATGTTTAACACTCCTACCCAGTTCGCTCCCTCAGTTACATCCATCTATGCACCGATTCAAACTACTGACCACATCTTTGCCATCATTCCCATCCAACCCATGGATAAGCCCTGCTGATTGGCTTCCTACATCTAGTCAAATTCATCCACTCCTCTCCTTCACCACTCCCTGCACCTGAGACCATGCTGCTATCCTCTCCTATGATATTTTATCCAGAGCAGTGCTTCTCAAAGTGGGGACACAAAATTTAGCATCTGCTAAGAACTTTTAGAAATGCAAATTTCCACCCCAACCTCAAATTTACTGAGTTAGACACTATAGGCAGTGACTGGCAATCTATTTTAATGAGCCCCCCAGAGCTGGGTATGGAGACATATGCCCATAATCCAAGCACTCTGGGAGGCTGAGACAGGAGGATTGTAAATTTCACCCCACCATGGGCAGTTTAGCTAGATTTTGACTCCAAATTAAAAAAAAAAAAAAAAAAAAAAAAAAAAAA
>RJWM01012970.1:0-54839 GCA_004363535.1 Dasyprocta punctata | reverse complement strand
GCTGCCATGACCAACTGCCCCTCAGCCACACCACCCTGCCTTGGAGCCAACTGAGTATGGACTGAAACCTCCAGAAAATTGTAAGCTAAATAAACCTTTCCTTTCTTCATTTTTGGCATCAGATATTTTGTATCAATGATGAAAGAAATATCAATTTTAATGAAGAGGTGGAAGAAGGCTGACAGCGTGGATCCATGAACCACAACCTGGGATTGTTTCCCTGGAACTTCCTTGGGGGAAGAGCTGGAGGGAACAGACAATGGCAATGCTCCATACTCAGTTGGCTCCAAGGCAGGGTGGTGTGGCTGAGGGGCAGTTGGTCATGGCAGCTGCAAGCAGCAAGAGTGAAAGGGCAAAAGAGGGAAAGCACGCCTCCTTCCCACCCTTACACTGTATGCTGGCTCCCTAGCCCTAGGTGGATGCAGCACTCACACCACCAACTCCAGCGCTAGACAATGAACCAATCAAAAGGAGGAGTCAGACTTGGTTCTGACTGCACCCACCTCACCTTTACCTTTCCTGGGGACTACTAATGAGACTGCACCCAAACGACCATTTGGCCAAAGAAAATTCAAGGAATTAGGCTTGGAGATATTTTCAAAGCGGCTCTTTGAAATTTAAGAACATCCAATAGTGAAACAGAAGAGGGAAAAAAAGCCCTTAATCATATACTCTCTTGGACTCAAAACCCAGAAAGTGTGGATAACAAAAACAGACACTGAAAGTAAAATTAAAGCTAAAGAATATTGTAGAACGTTATTTGCCCATGAAAGTTCTAATTCATTTGATAAGTAAGGAGACTGGAGAAGCTGGCTGGTGGAAGGGTAAACTGAAAAGGAAAAAAGAAGTAATTTCAGACAATTTTGTCATTCAGATCAGTGACCTGGATAAGGACATCCCTAAACCAAAGAAAACACCACCTCCTACCAAAGGTCCAGCTCCAAAGCCTGACAGCTGCAGGAAAGATTTTTCCAATAAAGTCTGAAGACAAAGATGAAAAATCATGACTGGAGCAGAAACCTTCTAAACCACCTGCTCCACAAGTCCTACCCAAGAGACCCACTCCACCCATCAAAGCCAACTTGTTGAGATCTCCTGGAACAGTTTTCCCAAATCAACCTGAAAAACCAGTTCCTCCATTACCTTCTACAGCCAAGATTAATGGAGCAATGGCTACCATTTCATCAAAATTTGAAACAGAGCCAGTATCAAAACCAAAGATAAATTCTGAACAGTTGCTACTTAGACCAAAATCAGTAGACCTTGAGTCATTTCTATCAAGAAACTCTAAAGAAACAGATGTTGCAAATTTTGATGACATAACCTTCTCAGAGCACTAGCTACATCTCACTACAAATAGACAAAAGATGCCTGGAGGAAGGCTGCCTGACTACTTCAATGGTGAATATTCTCCAACTACAGCCCAGAAAAACCTTGAATTTACCCAAATCAGATGACAGCAAGCTAAAGCCATCTAACTTCAAAAATGATATGTACTACTCTCCAAAGCCCTTTGTGCACCTTTCAACACCTTCAAATACTTCTCAAGTTAGTGAAACGTCTTTCCTTACTCAGAAATCAAAGTCGAAGTGAAAACAGATGATGAGAAAAAAGTTTCTGTGGATGAACTTCAAGTTCAGATTATTGAATTGGTGTGCATTGTTGAAGTACTGAAAAAGGATCATGGGAAAGAACTGGAAAAACTAAAAGATTTGATAGAAGGCACTGAGAAGCAACCTAGAGGTGGAAATAGAGAAGCTTAAAAATAACTGTCTTATCTTCTTGAGGTGGCATGCACTCACTGTGTGAACGTTCCAAGGATTCACAAGTAACACTATGAACTCAGCTGACTTGGACTTTAAAACAATTGCTAGTACTGTGATAAAGAAATTTGAGAATATTAACTATAATATCTATTGAAAAGTTGGGATGGTAAAATTTATACATATGTATATATATATAGTTTGTTTGCTTTGTTTTGCCAATATGAAAAGAGGCCTTATTTCTTTATAGTGCTGGGATTGCAGTCATTTTTGTTTGTTTGCTTGCTTGCTTGAAAATACTACTGAGTCTGTATAAAAGGGAAAGAAAATACATAATAATTTTTATTGAAACTTGTAATATTATTTTCAAAGAGATCTATACTATAAATATGTTAATATCTTTCCAAATAATCTGTATTTGAGACAAATTAGCTTTATAGTAACTATAGTCTGTAATACATAAGGCATGTAAACTGTGTGTTCATGTATAATATATATGTTTATATATTAGTGTGCATATATATATATATATATATATATACTACAAGCTCTTATCCAGGGAGATACATTTTTTGTATTTTGAGTGATGAAATCAGTTTCCAATACATAAACCAAATTATTCAGCCAAGCATATAGTAATAACTAATGAATAATAAAAAGAATTTCAACTTTTAAATTGTTTCTACTGCTTGCACTATAGGATTCATAAAAGAAATTTGATTAAGATATATTGGATCATTAAACATATTTGGGAAAATATGAGCTTTATTTTAAATTCATTAGATCTGAGGAATCCATAAATATCCATTTAATCCTTTACTTGTGCCTAGAAATTACAGTGCATATAGAATATAAAAACACCAGCTTTAATGCTGTAATTTTCTGCTTATTTTATAGACTCAAATAGTACTTATCTCCCTATCTGGTATTGCATTATTCATGCTCCTTTCTGTTGTTGTTTTTCCTGGTGTTTCATAATGGCAATATTAGGAAAACAAACCCCAATCTCTTGAAAACCTCAAGGTAAGGTTTCATGCTGGGAAGTTGTCACCATGTGAATACTCAGGTTTTACACTTTGTAATTAATCTGGTATCCCAAACTAACTTTTAGAGAGATTTTGGATTGTCATTTAGGTAAAAATTTAGAAAAGGAGTTACATATCATTGCAGCTTATTTAAACCAAATACAATTAACCATATTAAAGGATACATTTTGGGGTTGGGGATGTAGCTCAGTGACACAGTGCCTGCCTGGCAAGTGTCAGGTCGTGAGTTCAATTGCTGGTTAAAAAAAAAAAAAAAAAGACTTTGCTTTCTAAGTCAAGCTAAAAGATATCTTCTGCCCAGTGACCCCAAGCAGCCGGGGAGGTTCAGTGCTCCACACAGCATGAGTTGAAGGCCTATACAGCATACTCTATTTAGCCATGCAGCCTTGGTATGCTGCTCAGAAACTGACAGGGCCCCGTCAAGCAACTCCAAGTAGACAGAGAGCCTTGGTACATGGCTTAGAACCTGGTAGAGCCCTGCCCAGTGACCCCAAGTAAATGGGAAGCATTGGTGAGCTGTGTGGTGCAAGTTTAAGGCCTGCACAGCATACTCCACCTATCCGTGCAGCCTTGGTGCACCACTCAGAACCCAGCAGGGCCCTTTCCATCAACCCCAAACAGCTGGGAAGCCTTGATATACCACTTCAGACCTGGTAGGGCCCCACCCCATGACCCCAAGCAGCCAGAGAGCATTGGTGTGCCATGTGAAGTGAGCAGAGGGCCTGCACAGTGTATTCTACCTAGCCATGCAGCCTTGGAGGCCACTTGGGACCTAGTAGGGCCCAGCTCAGCAAGCCAAATCAACCGAGGAGCCTCAGTGCACCATGTAGGGCATTCTGAATGTCCATCCAGCATTATTTGCCCATTCTGAGAGCCTCCAAGTGCCACCAAGGACCTGGTAAGACCTGCCTAAGGACCCCCTCTCAGCTGGGGAAACCACCTCCAGTAAAGACAGCCATCCTCAACCCAGGAAACAACTGAGACTTTGCATTTGGCTGCCCTAGGGGATTACAGGAAAATGACAAAATGAAAGACCAAAATGAAATCTCAAACCTCCAGCTCATCCAAAACAAGCCCAGGGGACATGGACATAGAAAAAAGTGTAAGCCACACACCTAAAACTTGTGAAATGATAGCAACTAAAGTGAAGAAACAACTCCATGGAGCTATAAAGAAACTCAGGTCAGAACTAATCTCCCAGGTAAAACAAGAAATGATAAATGTAATGAAAGAAATGCTGGACAACTCTAAAGAAGATACAGTTTAAAAATATAGGAACACTACAAAATGATGGAAGCATTGAATGAACAATATAAGAAAGAATTAGAATGCATGAAACAGATTCAAAGAGATATTCAGGAAATCAAAAATTCCATGAAAAGTTGGCAAAAACACATGAATGAATGAGAAGATAGACTTTCAGACCTTGAAGACAAGATTGCAGCTAGTGAACAGGAAAGGAAAGATGTTTTTTAAAAATAACAAGGAATCAGCAAACAACAATTCAACAGTTGCAAGATAATGCAAAGAAAATCAATATAAGATCAATAGGTGCTCATGAAAAAGGTGACAACACAAACGATATAAAAAGACTATTTACAAAAATAATAGCAGACAATTTTCCAAGCATACAGACAAGCGAAGCATACAGAACTCCAGTTAGCCATAGCCAAAATAAATCTAGACACAGACATATAATAATCAAAATCCCAGAAATTCAACATGAGAACAGAATGTTAAAAGCTGTTAGAGAAAAGAAGTAAATCACCTATAAAAGAAAGCCATCACAATCACAGCAGACTTCTCAACACAAGCAATCAAGTCAAGAAGAGCATGGAGTGAAGTATTTCAAATCCTAAAGGAAAATCACTTCCAACCCAGATTGATGTACCTTGAAAAACTATCCTTCAAAATCAGTGGAGAAATAAGGTACTTCCACAACAAAGAACAGCTGAAGAACTTCATGACCACCAAACCAACCCTACAAAGAATACTGAAAGACATTCTAGATAGACATAAAAATAACTATGACTTCAAGTACACCAACAAAAAAAAATCACCTAGCAGGGTAAACAATTAAACAGAGGGGAAAGGTAAAGAACCAACAATAGAAACATAACATGACAAAAATAAGCCAATATGTATCAGTTATAACCATTAATATAAATGGCCTCAATTCACAAACTAAAAGAAACAGACTAGCGGAATAGATTAAGAAACAACATTCAACCATATGCTGTATACAAGAAACTCATCTAACCCAAAAGGAAATTCATAGACTGAAAGTCAAAGGATGGAAAATAATACTTCATGCAACAGGAACCAAATAATACTTCAACCAACAGGAACAGGAAAACAAAACAAACAAACAAAAAATAAAAACAATCAGGGGTAGCTATTCTGTTTGCACACAATGTGAACTTCAAGCCAAGAATGATCAAAAGAAATAAAGAAGGTGACTACATACTGGTTAGAGGAAAAGTTGAAGAGGAAGAGATAACAATCATAAATATATATGCACCAAATATGGGAGTACCCAGCTATATAAAACAAATGTTAATAAACATGAAAAATCAAATAAGTAATATCACAATTATAACATGAAACTGCAACATCCCATTGACACAAAAGTCAGATTAACTAGACAAAAAAATCAGCAAATAGCAGAACTGAATCAAGCTTGTGAACAAATGGATTTAGTAGATGTGTACAGAGTGTTCCACCCAACAACATCAGACTACGCATTCTTCTCAGCTTCACATGGGACATTCTCTAAAATAGACCATATTCTAGTTCAGAGAACATGATTAAGTAAATGCAAAAGAATTGAAATTATCCCATGCATATTATCTGATCATAGTACCATGAAATTGGAAATTAATAACTAAAGAAACTGCAAAAACTCCATAAACACATGAAAATTAAATAGCACCCTACTGAACAATCAATGGGTCAGAATGGAAATTAAACAAGAAATTAAACAATATCTACAAGCAAACAAAAATGCAAATACAACTTACTGGAACCTGTGGGATGCAATGAAACCTGTTCTCAGAAGTAAATTCATTGTGGTGAATTCCCACATCAGGAAAACAGAACAAACACAAATAAATAACCTGATGCTAAACCTCAAACATCTAGAAAAAGAAGAGCAAGTCAAGCCCAAAGCCAAAGGAAGGGAGGAAATTATAAAGATTAGAGCAGAAGCTAACGCAATTGAGACTAAGAAAACAGCACAAAGAATTAATGTATCAAAGAGCTGGTTCTTTGAAAGAATAAATAAAATTAATAAGCCCCTAGCCAACCTTATTTTAAAAAGGAAAGAAAAAACTCAAATTCCTGCAATAAGGAATGAAAAGGCTAAAATCACTACAAACCCTGTAGAAATAAAGAAGATCATTGATACCTACTTCGAAAACCTTTACTCTCATAGGTTCGATAACACAGAAGAATGGACAGATTCCTAGAAACATGTAAATTGCCAAAGCTGAATCAAGAAGATGTAAAACTACTGAACAACTCAATTTCAGTTAATGAAATTGAAAATGTAATTAGAACCTTACCAACATAGAAAATCCCAGGTCCTGATGCTTTCACAGCGGAATTCTACAAGAAATTCAAGGAAGACCTAAAGCCAACACTCCTTAAACTCTTCAATGAAATTGAAAGGGAAGCAATTCTCCCTAACTCATTGCTGGATGCAAGTATTACTCTAATACCAAAACCAGAGAAATACCCAATTAAAAAAGAGAAACACAGGCCAATCTCTCTAATGAACATAGATGCAAAACTCCTCAATAAAATACTGGGAAACAGAATGCATCAAGTTATCAAGAAAATTATACACCACAACCAAGTGAGAGTCATCCCAGGAACACAGGAATGGTTCAACATACACAAATCGATAAATGTAATACACCATATTAATAGAGCCAAACATAAGAATCACATAATCATCTCAATAGTTGCAGAAAAATCTTTTGATAAGGTCCAATACTCGTTCATGATAAGAACCCTACAGAAAATTGGAATAGATGGTTTTTACTTCAATCTAATAAAAGCCATCTATGACAAACTAACAACCAGCATCATATTAAATGGCCAAAACTGAAAGCTTTCACTCTAAAATCAGGAACAAGACAAGGCTGTCCACTATCACCACTCCTATACAATAAAGTGCTAGAAACATTAGCCAGAGCAGTTAGATAAGAGAGAGAAACAAAAGGAATAAGGATAGGAAAGGAAGAAATAAAATTATCATTATTTGCAGATGACATGATACTCTACATAGAAGGCCCCCAAAACTCCACTGAAAGACTTCTAGATGTAATAACCAAATTCAGTAATGTTGCTGGATACAAGGTCAACACTGAAAAATCAATAGCATTGCTGTACACAAACAACAAACTCACAGAGAGACAAATAAGAAAAACCACACCTTTCACAATAGCATCCCAAAAAATGGAATACTTAGGAATCAATCTAACAAAGCAAGTAAAAGATTTATAGTGAAAATTACAGTACTCTGAAAAAAGGAATCAAAGAGGATTTCAGAAAATGGAAAGACATCTCTTGTTCATGGATAGGAAGAACAAACTGTGAAAATGGCTATTCTTCCAAAACTGCTGTTTAGACTTAATGCAATTCCAAGCAAAATACCAATACATACCTCACAGGTCTAGAGAAATCATTCCTAAAATTCATCTGGAAGCAGAAGAAATCTAGAATAGCAAAGGCAATTCTGGGCAACGAAGGCAAGGCAGGATGTATCACAATCCCTGATTTGAAGTTAAACTACAAAGCTGCTGTGATAAAATCAGCATGGTAGTGAAATAAAAACAGACCTGAAGATCAGTGGAATAGATTAGAAGATATAACCACAACTACAAACATTCTCAGCCACCTTACCTTTGACAAAGGGGTCGCACATGTTCATTGGAAGAAAGACAGCCTCTTTAATAAGTGGTACTGGTAAAACTGGCTTTCCATATGCTGAAAACTAAAACTAGACCCATGCCTGTCACCATGCACTACACTAAAGTCTAAGATCTAAATATTAAAACAGAAACACTAAATCTGCTGGATTACAAAGTAGGTAGAAATTTTGACAACATAGGGGTAGGCTGAAAATGAACAAAATTTAAACTTCACAGGAAATACTTCCCAGAATCAACAACTGGGATCTCATCTCATTAAAAAGTTTGTACATGTTTAAAAGAAATCTCCAACACAGTGAAAAGAAAACCCATGAATTGGGAAAAATCTTAGTCAACAGGCCCTCAGACAAAGGACTTCTATCTGGAACATATAAAAAATTTTTAAAAATCAGGCCCCCAAAATTCAAAGAACCTATCCAAAAATGGGCATCTGAGATGAATACTCACTTCTCAGCTGAAGAAACACATCATTGGTCATTAGAGAAATGCACACTGAAACAATACTGAAATTTCACCTCATTCCAGAAAGAATGGCCATGATCAAGAAATCAACCAATAACAAATGCGGCAGAGGCTGTAAGGAAAAATGAACTCTTCTCTACTGCTGGTGGGAGTGTAGACTGGTGCAACTACTGTGGAAATCAGTGTGGAGGTTCCTCAAAAAGCTGGGATTGGAGGTCCCATTTGACCCAGCTATCCCGCTTCTGGGCATTTTCCAAGAAGAACTGAAAACATCACACCAAAGTGATATATGTGCACCCATGTTTACAGCAGCACAATTTGCAATAGCTAAATCTTGGAAATAATCCAAGTGCCCATCAATCAAGGAATGGATTAAAAGGATATGGCATTTTTATACAATGGAGTACTAGTCAGCTATAAAAAAGGATCACATTGAAGCTTTTATAGGTAAATGGATGTGACTTGAGACCATACTCATAAGTGAAGTAAATCAAACTCACAAGTGTAAATTCCATATTTCTCCCATGTGTAAGAAACTGAAAGAGTAAATAAGATCCAAAATCTTCAATAAATATTCTGAAAAGCTAAGAAACTGCTCAAAGGGAAAAATAACTCAGATAGGGAAAAGGAGAAAAGAAGGAAGGGAAAAGAAAAAAGATATATATTTGTATATATACACCTAATATCGCTAAGATGATTGTACTACTAATTCTATTAGTTCTTGGAACAAAACTGTTAACATTCATAGTACTAGATCAATTTTGCATGTCTATATCTGGTAATCTGAGTAACTCTTTTGAAGATAACTATGCAAAATAACAACATTTGTTAAGTTCCTACCAACTTGTCTTGAAAGCCTTTATTGTTATTGTTTTGGTTTTTTTGTCATTGTTGTTTATTAGTCTCTTTTGTTTCTTGTTTTTCTTGTATTTTTTTGTTTTGTTTTATTTATCCCTCTTTAAAATAAAAATAAATAAAAACTCCACAGGTATATAAACGAATTTCCAATTTCTTCCAAGTCACCTATGAACAGTTCAACATATTAAAATGTACCCATAGGTGCTAAGTCTAAAAACATGGGTTTATTACAAATTCGAAATTTCATTATCCACAAAACAACTAGGTTTTAAGATGTAGTATAGCAAATGTCAGCTTTTGAGTACTGATTATCATGTGCCCACTTTTTGTTTTAAGCTACCAAATCAGTATTTCTTTTTTATATTTTAATCTCAAAATACAAAAATTGTTTATAAATGAAATTTTGTCATGCCTTTTAAAAAAGGGAATTAAAGTAGAAAATAATGGAAATGTCCATACCCACAATTACTTACTGTATAATTCACAACTTTTGGGCTTTGGGGGAAAGCTAATTGTGCTTTGATTATGTGCATTTTAACTATTTACATTTTGGGAATTCCTCTAATAAGATCACTACTGAATAAATTTGTTCTCTCCTGTTTTATTTTTAAATGATCAAATCAAATGATTTCTATCTTATTAAAGAAGTTAGATCTGCTTTTAAAGATAATCTTTAGGAAGAAATAAAAAGACTAACTTATAAATCATCCTCCATCTACCTTACTGGATGATCTGCTAAATTAGCCTTCCCCACCTAATATCGTGATAAGGGAAGTTTGTAGCAGTTTTTGGCTTTTCCTAAAAGATTTTGTTTGTTGGTTTGGTTTGGTTTGGTTTGTTTTTTTGTCATTTTTCACTAGTGGCACATGAAACCAAGATAAGCTTTGCTTGCCTGTTCTTCAGTCAGAATAGACAAGTCATTGCAGTTCTGTGTCTGTTTTTCTGCCCTCTGTACAAATCTAAGGCAAACTAAGAATGCTTGAATTTAAAGGGAAAAATTCCTTTAACATTGTGATTTACAATATTTGCTCTTGAAAAGAGAACTTCTGTTACTGTTCCTAAAGTTCACATCACAAAATGACAACTGCAGCCTCTACTGGGCATAGATCATTAGTTTCTTCCTCCATGAGAGAACAAATAATGAACTAAAAGTGACTAACATGGAGTCTGTCATTACTAAATTAGTAGTGAATGTATAGTTCAGGTTTACTATTCTTTGAAATACATAATATTATTAATTTCCTAATTGTACTTCAGTTTTTGTCATTTCTCTGTTTTGAGTGTGTTGACCACTAAGCTTCAGTTTCCTTATAAAAGATGTTACCTCTACAGAATTTTGAAGTCTGAAGAGGCATAGAGAGAATGGATTTTGTCAGTCAGATTTCTCTTTTTATGCTTCTTATTGTGATCACAGAAAGGAAAAAAATCCATCTGCCTTGTAGATTTTTTTGAGAAATATTTTATGCTTGCATTTCAACTTGAAATGTATGAGCAGAATGAGACAATCAGTGAAAATCAGAAATGAGATGTGTTAGGATTTAATGACCCTGTTTTGTTGTAGCAATAAAATGACCAAATGCAATGAATCAATAAAATCATCTTGTAAAAAAAAAGTGAGGAGGGGCTGAAAGAAAATTGGAGTCAATATGATTGGATTCTAAAGATGCAAGATTCCTATTGTGTCACTGAGTTGTGTCCAGGTTCCTGCTTTGTGAATGTCTATGAAAGCATGCGTTCTTTGGAAGTACTAATGAGCACCTCTTTCTTGCTTTGAGGGCCTCAACACATTTTAAAGAACTATATGAGATAACACAAAGGATCAGCTAGTCAAAGCAGACTAACATGAACCAGAGATCTCACCCAGTATCAAGATTTACCAATAATGTCAAAGATATGAATAGTTCCAGGACACAGACAAAGCAGGGGGAGGTTTGTGTCCTCTAATGCCATCCAGTGAGTCTTTTCTTTTCTCACCAGCCCACACTTCAGGCCCAGATGAACCATCTTTAACCAACATGTGTAATTCATGTTACTTACATAGCACGTCATTTTTTGTTCAGACAGTGACATAGCTTACCTGCTACTTCCTAGAGTGCCAAAGTTCATAAATCCATAGATTCAGAATTTTTATAATAAAAATTCTAGAATCCTGCTAAAAGTAATCTATAAATAAGGACTAAATTTATATTTAAGAAGTCTGTCATTAGCATATTTGCCAGGAGATTTGAACAAGTCTCTTACCCTCTTTCTTTTCCAAGAGTATTGCCTCATTAAGAGAGAGATTGGATTTCAAGTCTCCTCCTGTTCTTTCCTTTTTAGCAATGACTATGGCTGTGAATGGTCTTTTAAATTGACCTGGAATTAGTTCTGGTAATTTGATGCCTTAAAATATGTCTCTGCTTGAGTCCTAATTCTGGACAAGTTTAGAGTTAGAGGTGGAGGATCAACTTAGAGGAGCAATGATTCATTATTTAAATTGTTCTTTTCCCTCAGTAACCATAATTTTGATTGCCTAACACTCATTCTAGAAAGCGTTTCCACTAGCATATTCTATACAATATGCAAAACAATTCTGGAAGGCAGGCAAGGCAGGTGTTGGCTTTAAAAATGAGGCAACAGGTGTTTCAGCTAACACATAGTGTAACTGGGATTCAAGTCCAGGTCTGTTTGACCTCTAAATCCATGTTCTGTCCACTGTACTACACTATGGTTGTGCTGAAGATTAGACAGACTGACCTGGATATGAAGTAGTAATCTTCATGTTCCTCTTAAACTCAGAGCTTTTTCCCCCAGGTTCTGTTTACATAGTTTTTCTAACTTTGTCATGGATGTGGAAATGCTAATTGTGCTAAAATGAAAGACAATTCCGCCATCATGAATCACTTTCTTAAGCATGTATTCATCAAAAACAGTTGGGATATACCCACAGTCTTCAACTCTCTCCTGGCAAGCACACCTTCTCAGTCTTTTCTCTTCACCCACCTCAGCGGATGTTCATTGGCTTCTGCAAGATAAATGAGAAAAGGGAAAATAAAAGAAATGAATGGAAAATTGTCCTCATAGTACATTTAAAAGGCAGAATGCTGTTCTGATTTCAGACAGGACAAGGGCATGAATCATATTATCTCCATTGTCTTCATGATTTAAAGTTAGGTTTGCCTGGCTCCCAACCCTAGCACAACTGCTTTACCCCATAGCAGGGCTTCTTTTTTTTTTCCGGCACCGGGGATTGAACTCACAACCTCGCACCTGTCAGGGCAGGCACTTAAACCACTGAGCCAAACTCCCGGCCCTAGTTTTTTGAGGCAGGGTCACACTGTGTAGCTCAGGCTGGCCTTGCACTGATGTTGTGGCCCAAGCCGGCCTCGAACTCACAGCGCTCCTCCTACCTCAGCCTCCCGAGTGCTGGGATTAAAGGCGTGCACCACCACGCCCGGCTGTAGCAGGGCTTCTTTGAACCCTTCATTTCCAGGTTATCCTGGGGCCCAATCAATTCTGAACCAGCAGGTTAGTCACAGTTCTTGCCTAAACTTGCCACCTGAGTTGTAAAGTAGTTCTGACCTTGAACTCTGCTCAGCTTATAGAACTTCTCTTTTCTAGTCAAGTGACAACTCCACAACATAGTCTGGTTTCAGGTGGACAAGAACTAAAGTCATATTCCTATATTCATGTCTGGACACTTATAATTTTTTGAAAGACTCCCCTGAAATGTTGACTATGTTGGGCTAGATCACCATAACTATCTGTTTTCACATTATGTCTTACTCACCTGTTGAGTTAGGACATCTCTGTTATCTCCGAGTGAAATTTACTTTTATACCACCCAGTATTATCACATTATCTAGTGTATTTTGCTGTATTATTTGTACCCCAGCTGCACTTTTTCCCAGCTTCCATAATTAATTCTGTTTTATAAACTTGTAGTTCATCCTAGTAGATCATAATTCTAGGTGTGGTCCCATCCTAAGCAACTTACTTCATTGTCCATGGTCTAAACACACGTGGCTGTGTAGAAACACCGAATTTTTTTTGCCATTAAGGAAGTATTTCCCAATAAGGAGTTTGAAAACCTTACTTCAGGGAGCTCATAAATCTTACTCCACGGACTTGATTTTATGATACTTCCTTCTCCTTCATTTGTATGGTCCCCTCTTCATTTGTATTTGCCTTTGAAAAGTCTCGTGACACCACTGGGTGTAACTGAAGACATGTGGCAGTGTTACAGAACTGAAGTTGGAGCTCTCTCCTTGAAATCAATTTCAGTCAAAATGCTGTGTGGGTAAAAAGTCATAATAGCCTTTCCTGACCCATAATATCCTAATCAGCAGCTCCCAGTCATGTCATATGCTGAAGTACATTCTGACTTTTTTATCAGACGGAAGGTGAAGAGACAAATCAGCATGTCGCCAAGAAAACATCCTGAGAGGCCAAGGCTAAAGAGCACAAATCATCTATAGTGTCTCTTGGAAGCAAAATGAAGTTACATTAGAGAATGCAGAAGGCAACAATAACTGTCTGGACTCCTATTCACTCTCTTCAGCTTTTCTCTTGGGAAATATTTAGAAAAATTGTAACAGAGATCTAAATTTAACAGGAGGCTCTTTCTAGCCTTTGGTAGATAATTCAACTACTAAGACAATAATAGAAAAAAATTGTTAACAAGTACACAGTATGGGAGAGGACAGTTTGACAATCACTTATATACATTGCTGATGAAGTACACTGGAATTTCAGTGTAGAAAAGAAAAGAAAAATTCTATAGTATGAATCAAAAGCTGCAAAAAGTTAAAAATCCTTTAGATGTCTCTAAGAATCTATCTAAGAATGATTTTTTCTGTCTGTGGTCCTGAGTATCAAACACAAAGTTTCATGCATGCTAGGCGATTACTCTACCACTGAGCTACATCTCCAGCCCAAGAAATTAACTAAAAGAATAATTAGAGATGTAAAGAATATTTATAGAATGCTTCAAAAATGGAAGGTATATGTCCATTAAAATTGTATTCTAAAAATACTTAATGGTGAAAAAAAGTTTTCAAAACACAATGTTAGCAGTAAAAGTCTGGTACAAGCAGCAGAGATATGCACAATATTATGTATATATCACCTCATTTTATACACAAGGTATGTCTAGAAGTTAGGTGATAAACAATATATTTTAGACCTGTTTGCATTTTCTGAATACGGAGAGTGACTCAGATGGTGGCCAAGGTCAAAGGTAAGACTCCTGCTCTCTGATTTCCTTGGGCTTTCAGCAGGAAGTCCTTCCATATGACTGGAAGGACTCAGCAGCTTGTGCTGCCTCCATGAGAGCCCAGATCATGCTATGCAGTTGGTTGTTGAGAAGGAAAGCAAATTTCATTGTCCTGCCAATTGCTCAGCCACTAGCACAGCTTGGAAATAGTCTTCCTGTTCACAACCCTGGCCTCACATCTGGCCACTGTGACCAATGCTTACCTTTGAAATGGCTAAAACTTTGTTAGGCAGAAGAGATTTGTTAGGCTGGGTTCCAGGTACACGGCAGGTGTTTAATAAATGTGAAGATAGATAAAAGAATGAATGACTGAACCAAACAATCAGTGAATTTATCACTGATATGGGATCCCTGCCATACACCAAAGTTATTCAGGGTATCAAGATAAACCTCTCACCTGCCAAATGTCTCTCATGTTGGTGAGTATTCACCAGCTATCTTGGCTTCAACTCAGTCCTTTTCAGACATGAACTCACACATAGGTTGCTTAGTAGCTACTTGACCCATGAGGACAATTGTTGAAACTAGACATTCGGAGGATGCCTATCTGTCCCTCTCTTTTGTGAGGGTCTGTGACTGCAACTTGGCCAAAGATCTTCAGCGCAAAGAACAATAGGAGTGCTACTAAAAATTCTGGAGGGGAAAGACAATGTTTCAGTACAGTCTGGTTATAAAACTCATTCTGAAGATCAAATGTGAGGTCAAATTCATAGCCAAGAAACCAAGAGATCAGAATATATAGATTAAGAACTTAAAAAAAAAAAGAAAATCAAAACAGATATGCTATAAGAGTTAAGAATAGGGAAAAATTCCAGAGTAGTAACTGCAACCACACATAGCTGTTTTATTTTATTTTTTAAAATATTTTGTTGAACTGATTTGGAATTAAGGGTAATAGGCAGAGAAGACAATAAACACTCTGGGAAAGGAGGGTAAATTAGGTAGCACTAACTCACCAGCTTTGGCACTACCACTATCTAGTACACAGTTCCATGGGATTAGGAATCCCACTATGTCAGTCCTCACTGACCAGGCAAAGCCTGGGTTTTACAAGTAGGCTGTTAAAAAGTACAGATAGAAGCCTGGGGCAAATCCCAAGTTTACCCTCACAGCCATGTGGCCCTGTTAGATTCCTCATTTTTAGCGCAGTGCCTGGCTCTTCATCAACCCCTGGCAGAGGTTTGTTATTATATGTTCATTAGTTTTTAATACTATAATGGTAATTAGGACTCCCAGAAGGGCAGCCCAAATGACTTCATCTTTGAATAAGCACATGGGTGGAATAGAATATTTGACATAGACCTGTACCATTAACAGGACTTCAGCAGCCATTGAAACTAGACATGCACTTTCCTCACCTCTCTCAAATGAGCTGTATCCTCCCCAGACCCATTCTTCCTCTTCTCTCCCTTCTGGACTATCCTCTGTGTCAGAGTCTGCACTTCCTTGTAACTCTCAAGTGCCATTAATTCCTCTCCAGGCATTCTCTAAATTGATTTCGTTTCTCCTCTCCTCCCCTCTCTTCTCCCCTTCTTTCCTCTCCTCTGTTCCCCTCCCTTTTGCTCCCCTCCCCTCCCCCTCCTCTTCTCTCCTTTCCTTTCTTTTTTCTCCCCTCCTCTCCTCTCATCTCTTGTCCTCAATCCCATCTCTTTCTTTCCTTAGGTCAAGGTTCTAATAGTTCCAGCTCATCTTTGGAGCCCATTCCATATCACAAGTACGGGCAAAGCATGAATTAACTAATAAGTAAATTAATAGCTTATCTACCTTGTAAGATCATTGCAAGGATTAAACAAGGTGAAAATCGGTGAGCATACCTACCATACTCTGGGCATATAGATGCTTCAAAACTGATTTTCTCATCTCTTTCCCTCTTTCTACAGTCATCCAAAATAATAGTTAAGCCTGAATTTTTCTTGGAGCATAATTCTAGTTATTTGGTAATATTTACAATTGCTTTTCTCTTCTACATCATTTTCTAAGTGAAATCGCCTACCTAAAAGCTCATAAGAGCTGGATGGGTGGTACTTGCCTGTTATTCCAGCACTGCAGAAGCTGAAGCACAAGGATCACTGTGAGTTGGAGGCCAGCCTGGGCTACCCTGTGAGTGCAAATCTAGCCTGAGCTATGTAGCAAGACTCTGTCTCGAACCTAACCAAACCAAACCAAACCAAACACAGAACAGAACAGAACAGACCCATAAGATTCCCATTTTTATAGCAGCTCAGCCTATGATAAACACTTGCTTTTTGTACTAATGAGGAAATTTAGATATCAAGAGCCTAAGTAAATATATTCCTGCTATCAGTAAGTGGTCAGGTTGAGATCACCTAAGTCAAGATTTCCTCTATTTTAACTGGACCATGAATAACTATCATCAATTTAATAAAATATTAATATCAGAGACACAGAGAAATTGTATCTATCCTGAAACAAAAGAGTCACCCTAAAATAATCAGAATCCTGTGTTTTTCAATGTTGAAGATACGTATCCAGGGATAACTTCTAATTAGCTGCCTGTAGATCAAGGGAAAGCCTCCAGGAGAAAGTTGCTGCCTGAAGCACTTGAAGAACAACTATAAAATCATAAAATGTGAAACCAGAAATAGATCCAAATCTGTGGCTTGGATTGTTAAATCGTACCTAGTTCAGCTTCTGGAAAATCCCAACCTTAAAATGTATTATTCTGTTAGGGCAGATTGGTGCAGAGAAGTGATGAAGCAGTTTGATTCCTCTGGGCTGAAATGTATTAGTCTACTTAAATTATGAAGGTATATAAAGCTTTACTGAGTAAGAAAATTACCCATTGCTTTACATTTACTTCATCAAATCAATATGCCTTAGGTAAGTATCAATTTCTTTTCTTGTTTTCCCTTTTGCAAATTGTTTCCTAACCACAGAGAATACTGGCACATGGATCTTTGATTATTTATTATCCACTCTAAGTGGGTTTTAAAAATATTATTATTTAAATAATCTTAATCTAGCAGTGCAACCATTAATACTGAAAAAAGCTAGCCACGGGTGCTTGATTCTTCAGGAATATTCTGAAAAAGAAATTCTCAGAGTGCCATGACCCTGATGATGCATTCACTGTGTCAGGATGCGAATGATTTCCACTGACTCTGTGACACTACTGCCTTCATAAGCTGATTGTGACAGAATAGGCTGAATTTACAGAACAAGGGCTTCAAGAAGACAAGAGTGCCTGTCCTTATGTAGAGGAAAATGAGATGGGTGTAGCACAAACCTAGTCCAGTGTATCTGCTGACTCTGGAGAGGAGAGTTCGTTGCTAGCAAATATGATATGACCCTACTCAAGTGACTTAGGAAGAAATCTTGTCTATTTCATTACTTTCAGCTACATACAATTTCTCTGTATGTGACTTTGAAGAAATCAAAAGATTTTTTATAATTTTTATTATAGTGAAGGAGTGATGTAATTGACATGACAGTTTTAAACAAATACAAATTAATGGAGTCTAATAGGATGGGAAGAGTTGACCATTCATTGAGATCTCCTGGGTACTATATACCATATGAGATGCTTTACAACAAGGTTTCCCAACTTTGGTACAATTGACATTTTGGGGGTAGATAATTTTTTCTTGTGCAGAGTTGTACTTTACACTGTAGGACATTTACCAGGATCTCTAGTTCCCAGCTAGTAGATGCCTCCTTAAGTCTTCTAGCTTATCCTGACTAGAAAGAGTTTAAAAAACATCTTTACTACAGAGACTCCCCTGGGCAACGAATTATAGATGGGTATGGAAAAAAAGCAAAACAAAACAAGAGGCATTGTGGCAGCCATTGTTGATTTCCTATTATCTTGTTTTGAGGTTCTGTAACATTTTCACTGCTTTATTTTGACTAACTTTATTCTGTTTTATTTTGTTTAGTTTAATTTCTCTTTAAAAAAAAACAGATAAAAAAGACACCAAGCCAGGCATGATGGTGCGCACCTTTATTCCCAGCACTCGGGAGGCTGAGGTAGGAGGAGCTTTGTGAGTTCGAGGCCGGCTTGGGCTACAGCGTGAGCAAGGCCGGCCTGAGCTACATAGTGCAACCCTGCCTCAAAAAAAAAAAAGTTTGTTTCAGTGGTTTAAGCGCCTGCTTTGCAGGCCCAAGGTTGTGAGTTTGATCACTGGTACAGGAAAAAAAAAAAAAAAAAAAAAAAAAGAATGAAAGAAAGGCACCAAATGGCCTTGGGACTTGTACCAAGAGAAAAGAAAAAAGAGCTGGCAGGTAGGATCCAGAGAAAAAGCCAGGTGTACAAACAGTAAGCAGCCCTTACTTCCAATAAAATATAAGGGAAGAACAAGGGGGAAACTGACTAACTTTAAGCCAGTCTGCATTCATACTTACGCACTAACAAATGACTCATTCTAGAGTCACTACACTATTCACCCTAGGTTCATTATAGAGTACAATACATACGCACATGCCCCCTTACTAACTGTAAGCTAACCATGAATAAGGTAATCCCTTGCCAGCCAGACACCCACTCCCAACACAAGGCCTTAAAATTTCCACCAAGGATAAGTAAACAGACAAAAAGAAGCTACACATAGACCACTGAAAGAAATGGCATTAAGGAGAGGTGCTCAGGAGTCAGTCCAGTTAAGGTAAGTTCTGGGTGGAGGGGGAAGTGTCACTTAACCCTCACCTCAAAAAACAGCAGAAAATAAAGGGCCCATGAGCACCCTACCCTGATTCTTTCTCATCAGCGTAGCTATCTATCTTCTCATTTCTACCCCTTCCTTTATAAATAAACTATTTTAATGTTTATTAGTACAATTAAGATATACATATGGATCATATTCATCATAGGGAACTTGTAACTGTATATGATGTATCTTAATTCCTTTTCCAATCCCTTCCCCTCCCTTCAACCACTCTTCCTCTCCTTATTTACAAAGCTTTTTTTTCCATTTTATCTATCTTTTATCATTTTTTCTTTTCCCTTCCTTTCCCCACTTCCCCCTTCCTAGTTCCTCTTTCTTTTTGAACAATTTCTTCCCATTTCACAATATCTGTTACACATTTTTGTCCTGTTTCTCACCAAGGTGACAATGCAATATTACACATGCATGTCTGATTTATTTCACTTAAGAGTGTAGTGTCAAGGTGCAACTATTTACCTACGGTTGTCTCAAGTTTATCCTCCTTTATGACTGAGTAGTATACTATTGTATAAAAAAAGCAGACAAAACAAACAGAAAAAAAATGTTTTTTGTAAAATTTCTTAGTTATTGGCATTTGGACTATTTCCAAGATTTAGTTACTATGAACTGCTGCTTTAATTATGGGTGTGCATATGATGCTGTGCTATAATGCTTTTAATTCTCTCAGGAAGATTCTAAGAAGGGGAATAGCTGAATCAAATGGGACTTCTAATCCTAATTTTTTGAGGATTGTCCACACTGATTTTCACAGTAGTTGCACCAGTCTACACTCCAACCAATAGTAGAGAAGGGTTCCTTTTTCCCCACAGCCCCTCCAGCATTTGTTGTTGGTTGATTTCTTGGTAACAGTCATTCCTTCTGGAGTGAGATGAAATTTCAGAATTGTTTCAATCTATGTCTCTCAAATGATCAGTGATGTTAAACATTTTTTATGTATTTATTTCTTGATTGTATTTCTTCATCTGTGAAATGTGCATTCATCTCAGATGCACATTTTTGGATTGGGTATTTAAATTTGGGGAGTCTATTTTTTTTCAGTTTTTTATATGTTCTAGATATTAGTCCTTTGTCTGAGGGACAGCAAGCTAAAATGTCTACACACTCAATGGTTTGTCTTTTCACTGTATTAGTGATTTTCTTTTGCTGTGCTTTTTAAATAGGATGAGATATCAGTTGTTGATTCTTTGTCATATTTCCCATGTGATCAGCGTTTTGTCTAGGAAATTTTTGCCTACACCTGTGTCTTCAAGAGTTCTACTCTACCCATTCTCTCTTCCAGCAGACTTAGTGTTTCCATATTAATATTTATATCTTTGATCTATTTTGACTTTAGTTTAGTGCATGATGAGAGACATATGTCCAGTTTTACTCTTTGGCATGTGGAAAGTCTGTTTTTTCCAGTATCATGCTGTTTTTATTACCATAAATTTGTAGTATAACTTCAAGTCAGGGATTGTGATGTCCCCTGACTTGCCTTTGTTGTCCATAATTATTTTTCCTATTCTAGATCTCTTCTGGTTCCAAATGAATTTTAGAAAAGTTTTCTTTAGTTCTGTGAGGTATGCTAATACAATTTGATTGGCATTTCATTAAATTTATATAACAATTTTGGAAATTTGAGAGCATGGCCATTTTGACTATGTTGGTTTTTCCTACCCATGAATAAAGGATAGATATTCCCATTTTCTGATATTCTCTTCAACCTCCTTATTTAAAGTACTGTAATTTTTATTTTTTATTTTTCTTTTTTGTACCATGAATCAAACTCATGACCTCACACTTACCAGGTAGGCGCTGTGCCACTTAGCTATATCTTCAGCTGTAATTTTCAATGTATAGATCTTTTACTTCCTTTACTAGATTCATTCCTAAGTATTTCATTGTTTTGATACTATCACAAAAAATGTTGTTTCCCCAATTTCTCTCTCAGTGAATTTGTTGTTTGTGTACAGGAAGGCTATTGATTTTTGAGTACTGACTTTGGATCCAGCTATGCAACTGAATTTGTCTATTAATTCTAGAACTCTTTTGGTGGATGTATTAGTTGGATCCTGTGTCCCTCAAGTACTCGTCTAATTTGGATGAGGCTGAGTCTGGCATGTGTGATTGGCTTGATGTCGTGCTAGGATGGGTGATGTGAGTGTTGCACCTGTCCAGCAGTGGAGCGGACATACTGTGTTAGGGTGGGAGGAATGCATGTCTTCCCTTTCTTGCTCTCCCTTGCTGACTCGCCTTGCAGTTTGGTGGTCACCATGAATGGCAGCCCTGCCACACCATGCTGCCTTGGAGCCAACTGAGTATGGACCAGAAACCCCTGAGAACTGTAAGAAATAAACCTTTCCTTCCCTAATTTTGGGAGTCAGGTATTCTGTCTCAGAAATGAGTGAAAAGTAACCAAGACAGAATTTGGTACCAAGAGTGGGGTGAGGTCATTGCTGTGACTATTCATGACCATGTAGTTCAAGAGCCTCTGGAAATGACTTGTGGGAAGAGTTTGGAAAGATTCAGAGATGTAACCTAAATGCACAGAGCTGTAATAACTTAGGCTGTTCTGTATGGGAGATTCTGGTCAGAGTTCAGAAGACCAGAAGGTTGTTAAAAAGCCTGCCAGGCTCAGGAGGTTTCTGCTGGGAAGAAGGACTGCCTTGGCTGTTGGACTCCACACAATGTGTGTTACAGCTTGGCAGAAAGTTTGTCTGCATTCTGACTGTGCCCAGAGACTTTGCCTGAGACTGAGATTAAGGGCAATGGACTGATTAGTCTGGCAAAAGAAATTTCTTTTTTTTTTTTTGCATAATTAACATTTTTAAGAGTAAAAAAGACACATATAAGAAAGACAAAAAGCAAGAGAGACAAACGACTAGAGCAAATGTACAACAGTAACATTATAGGTTTACAAAACAGGATGATAGAAACTTGACCCTTTTCTCTTCCTTCTTGCCCTATATAAAGCTTTATTAATTGTGTTGATATTTTCAAAGAATAGGGTTTTGGTTTCATTAATTTTAGACTTCAAAATTTTAATGCGAATTGTTTTTGATCTAATTTTTATTATTTATTTTCCTGGGGTTCCTTATAGTTTAAATGGCTGTGCTTTCTAGGTTTCTAAAGTATAAAACTCAACAAATTTTAGTATAAAACTAAATCCATTTAAGGACTTTCATCTTATATGCATTTAATGCTCTAAATGTATTGGTTTTGCTGTATTTCTCAAATTTTGATGGAATATTCATATGTATATATATATATATGTTATGTGTATTTTATTTCATTTAAAATATAAAGTACAAGTATATGAAATATCTATATTTTCTCTTATTCTATTTAAGAAAAAAAGACATGTAAGAAAGACAAAAAGCAAAAGAGACAAATGAATAACAAGAGTAAATGCACAACAGTAACATTATAGGTTTAGAAAACAGAATGATAGAATCTTGACAATGGTTGCAATACTGCGTATAGTTATCTTCAAAATGGTTGTTTACATTAACAGATATAGACATGTAAAACTGATCTAACCATACGAGTATTGACCATTCTTTCTCAATAACTAATACATTCAGCACTATGTTTGCATTAGTTATCTTACATACACATATATATAGATTTTTATCATTTCCTTTTCCCTTCCCTCTTTCCCCCTTTTCCCTTCCCAATTACTTTTGTGCTTTGAGCAGGTTTTAACCTTACACAGTATTTATTATAGATTTTGGAACATATATACTTTTTCAGTTTCTTACACTAGGGAGACAATATGGTATTTACACATGTGGGTTTGATTTATCTCACAAGTATGGTCTCAAGTCATGTCCATTTACTTATAAAAGTCTCAATGCAATCTTTCTTAATAGCTGAGTAGTACTCCATTGTATAAAAATACCACATCTTTTTTATCTTTTCCTTGATTGATGGGCACTTGGGTTGTTTCCAAGACTTGGCTATTACAAACTGTAATATACCTATGGGTTACTATACCTATGGGTGCACAAATATCACTGTGGTATGATGTTTTCAATTCTTCTGGGAAAATGCCCAGAAGTGGGATAGCTGTGTTAAATGGGATCTCTAATCGTTGCTTCTTGAGAAATCTCCACACTGATTTCCACAGTGGTTGCACCAGTCTACACTCCCACCAACAGTGGAGTAGAGTTCCTTTTTCCCCACAGCCCCTCCAGCATTTGTTGTTGCTTGATTTTTTAATCTTGGCCATTCTTTCTGGAGTGAGATGGAATCTCAGTGTTGTTTTAATTTGCATTTCCCGAATGACCATTGATGTTGAACATTTTTTCATATATTTATTTGCCATTTGTATTTCTTTCTCTGAGAAGTGTATATTCATCTCAGATGCCCATTTTTGGATGGGGTCCTTGAATTTTAGGGGCCTGATTCCTTTTAATTCTTTTTATGTTTTAGATAGAAGTCCTTTGTCTGATGGACAATTGGCTAAGATATTTTCCCAGTTTGTGGGTTTTCTTTTTACTCTGTTGGAGATTTCCTTTGACATGCAAAATCTTTTTAGTAAGATGAGATCCCAGTTGTTGATTCTGGGAAGTGTTTCCCATGCAATCTGATTTTTGTTCATGAACTCTCTGCCTACTCCTATGTCATCAAGATTTTTATCTACTTTGTCTTCTAGTAAGTTTAGTGTCTCTGTTTTAATATTCAGATCTTTGATCCATTTTGACTTTATTTTAGTGCATGGTGATAGACAGGGATCTACTTTTAGTTTATGACATATAGAAAACCAGTTTATCCAGCACAATTTGTTAAAGAGGCTATCTTTCCTCCAATGTACATGTTTGGCCCCTCTGTCAAAGATGAGTTGGCTAAGTATGTTTGTAGCTGTGGCTGTATCTTCTAATCTATTCCATTGATCTTCAGGTCTGTTTTTATTCTAGTACCATGCTGATTTTATCACAGTAGCTTTGTAGTATAGTTTCAAGTTGGGGATTGTGATGCCTTCTGCCTTACCTTTGTGACTCATTGCCTTTGCTATTCTAGGTCTTTTCTGGTTCCAGATGAATTTCAGGAATGCTTTCTCTAGCTCTGTGATGTAGGCAAGAGGCATTTTGATTTGAGATTGCATTGAATCTGTATAATAATTTTGGGAGAATGGCCATTTTCACAATGTTTGTTCTTCCTATCCATGAACAGGGACTATCTTTCCATTTTTGGAAATCTTCTTAGATTTCCTTCTTTAAAGTAATGTAATTTTCACTGTATAGATCATTTACTTCCTTTGTCAGATTGATTCCTAAGTGTTTCATTTTTTGGACGTTATAGTGAAGGGTGTGGTTTCCCTTATTTCTCTCTCAGGGACTTTGTTGTTTGTGTACAGGAATGCTATTGGTTTTTGAGTGTTCACTTTGTATCCAGCTACATTACTGAATTTGGTTATTACATCTAGAAGTCTTTTAATGGATTTTTGGGGGTCTTCTATGTAGAATATCATATCATCTGCAAATAATGATAATTTTACTTCTTCCTTTCCTATCCTTATTCCCTTTATTTCTTTCTCTTGTTTAATTGCTCTGGCTAGTATTTCCAGAACTATATTGAATTGGAGTGGTGATAATGGACATCCTTGTCTTGTTCCTGATTTTAGGTTGAAAGTTTTCAGTTTTTCTCCATTTAATAAGATGTTGGCTGTTGGTTTATGCTATATGGCTTTTATCAGGTTGAAGTAGAGACCATCTATTCTGATTTTCTGTAGGTTTTTTATCATGATTGGGTGTTGGATTTTGTCGAAAGTTTTTTCTGCATCTATTGAGATGATCATGTGGTTCTTGTCCTTGGCCCTGTTGATATGGTGCATTACATTTATTGATTTGTGTATGTTGAACCATCCCTGCATTCTTGGGATGAATCCCACTTGATCATAGTGTATAATCTTTGTGATAACTTGCTGTATTCTATTTGCCAGTATTTTATTGAGGATTTTTGCATCTATGTTCATTAGGAAGATTGACCTGTAATTTTCTTTTTTGTTTGTGTCTTTCTCTGGTTTTGGTATTAGGGTAATGCTTGTTTCCAGGAATGAGTTAGGGAAACTTACTTCCTTTTCAATTTCACTGAAGAGTTTGAGGAGTGCTGACATTAAGTCTTCCCTAAATTTCTTGTAGAATTTAGTGGTGAATCCACCAGGGCCCGGCTTTTCTTTCTTGGTAGGGTTCTAATTACATTTTCAATGTCATTAGCTGAGATTGGGTTATTCAGCACTTTTACATCTTCTTGATTCAGCTTTGGTAATTCATAGGTTTCTAGGAATCTGTCCATTTCTTCTGTGTTATCAAATCTATGTGAGTAACAGTTTTCAAAGTAGGTGTTAATGATCTTCCATAGGGTCAGTAGTGATTTCACCCTTTTCATTTCTTATTGCATGAATCTGAGTTGTTTCTTTTGTCTTTTTGATAAGGTTGTCTAGGGGTTTATCAATTATATTTACTCTTTCAAAGAACCAACTCTTCGATTCACTAATTGTTTGTATTGTTTTCTTAGTTTCAATTGCATTACTTTCTGCTCTGATCTTGATAATTTCCTACCTTGTTTGGGCTTTGGACTTGACTTGCTCTTCTTTTTCTAGAAATTTGCGGTGCATTGTTAGGTTGTTTATGCACGTTCTTTCCATTTTTCTGATGTGGGAGTTTAGTGCTATAAATTTCCCTCTGAGGACTACTTTCATTGTGTCCCACAGGTTCTGGCAATTTGTATTTGCATTTGCACTTAATTGTAGATATTGTTTAATTTCTTCTGTGATCCATTGGTTATTTAGGAGAGTATTATACAATTTCCATGTGTTTTTGGGTTCTTGTAGGTTTTATTGTCATTCATTTCCAATTTTACTGTGCTGTGGTCAGATAACATGCATGGAATTATTTCAGTTCCTTTGCATTTACTTAAGCATGTTGTGTGGATCACTATATGATCTATTTTAGAGAATGACCCATGTGCAGCTGAGAAGAATGTGTATTCTGATGTTGTTGGGTGGAATACTCAGTATACATCTACTAGGTCCATTTGTTCACAAGTTTGATTCAGTTCTGTTATTTCTTTGCTGATTTTTTGTTTGGTTGATCTGTCTCTCTGTGACAGTGGGGTATTAAGGTCCCCTGTTATAATTGTATTATTGTTTATTTGGTTTTTCATGTCTATTAAGAATTGTCTTACATAGTTGGGTGCTCCCATATTCGGTGCATATATATTTATGATTATAATCTCTTCCTCTTGAAGTTTTCCGCTAACAAGTATGTAGTGACCTTCTTTATCTCTTTTGATCAGTTTTGGTTTGAAGTTCACATCGTCTACAAACATAATAGCTACCCATGCTTTTTTCTGGGTTCCTGTTGCATGAAGTATTGTTTTCCAGCCTTCGATTTTTAGTCTGTGAATTTCCTTTTGAGTGAAATGTGTTTCTTGTACACAGCATATTGTTGGATTTTGTTTCTTGACCCACTCTGCTAGTCTGTTTCTTTTTATTGGTGAGTTGAGACCATTTACATTGATTGATATAATGTACTGATTCATGCCTCTCATGATATCTTTCTGTTGTTGTTTTTCTACATTTTCTGTTTAATTATTTGCCCTGCTTAGTGGTTTCCTTTTGTTGTTGTTCTTAAGATTGTAGTTATCTTTGTGTCTTTCTAGAGTGTTTTTCAGTACTCTTTGTAGTGTTGGTTTGGTGGCCATAAATTTCTTCAGTTGTTCTTTGTCATGGAAGTATCTTATTTCTTTATCAATTTTTAAGGATAGTTTTGCAGAGTACATCAATCTGGGTTGAAAGTTGTTTTCTTTCAGGATTTGAAATACTTCACTCCAAGCTCTTCTTGACTTAAAGGTTTGTGTTGAGAAGTCTGACATGATTCTGATAGGCTTTCCTTCATAGGTGATCTGTTTCTTTTCTCTGACAGCTTTTACTATTTTGTTCTTGTGCTGTATTTCTGATACCCTAATTATTATATGTATGGGTGAAGGTTTATTTTGGTTGTGGTTAATTGGAGTTTTCTATGCCTCACTTATCTATATATCCAATACTCTTCCCAGGTTTGGAAAGTTTTCTGCTATTATTTCTGTGATTAGTCTTCACAGTTCATTAGTATTGACCCCTGCTTTTTCATTTATTCCTATTAATCTTATGTTATTTCTCTTGGCATCGTCTTGCAGCTGTTGAATTGGTGTTTCTCGGTTTCTTGTTATTTTTAAGAGATCTTTTCTTTTGTGGCCATGATCTTCCATGCTGTCTTCAAGGTCTGAGAGTCGATCTTCAGCTTCATTCAACCGGTTTTTCAAACTTTCCATGGAGTTTTTCATTTCCTGCATTTCCTTTTGCATCTGTTTCATGCATTCTGTTTGTGTCTTATATTGTTCATTCAAAGTTTCGATCATTTTCTTATGTTCTTCTATTTGCTTATCTTGATCTTCTTTAGATACACACAACATTTCTTTCATAATGTTTGTCATGTCATTTTTTAGCTGAGAGATTATTTCTGATTTGAGTTTCTCTATAGCTTCATGGAGTTGTTTCTTTACTGCATTTCCTATCATTTCAGAAAGTTCAGTTGTATGACTCCCAGTGTCTTCCATTTCAGTGTCTCTTGGGTTTGTTCTTGGTGGGCTGAGGGATTGAAACTGCCTCTTGGTTTTTCATTTTGTCATTTTCTTCTGGGACCTGTGTGGCTGGCAGGCAACCTCCCAATGAATTGTACTGGAATGCTGTGTTGTGTAGAGCTTCAATCTTCCAATATCCCCATGGCTAGCTGGGGCACACCCCCAGATTATGGCACTGGACCCTTGTGTTCTGTGGTTTGTGAGATTGGCTGTGTGTTCCCCTGATGTACTTTGTTGGGTTGCTCTGGGGTGCTGGGCTATGTGTCCTGCGAGGATGGCCAGGCGTTCCCCTGGTGGGTTGTGCTGAGATGTGGGACTGGGTAGAGCTGGATCCTCTGCACATCTAGTGAGGGCACACTCCTGCAGTGTGCTGCTGGAACCTTTGCCTTACTGGGTGGGGGCCAAGACCTCTAGGACCCAGGGATCTAGGTGGAGCACACCCTAGAGTGTGGCACCACCCAGACCTTGCATCTGGTTGTTGGGAGTTCAGAGCCTCTAGAGTGCTGTACCAGGCAAGCCTATGTGAGTCCCAGGCATATAGTTCTGGGGCCTTGCTCCTGGTTGGGTGGGTTCACAACCTTCAGGACCTGCTTCACTGGCTGCACCCCTCTGGTGAAAGAAATTTCACGACAACCTAATGTTGAAATGGTGTCCTGGCTATTGTTGGGGGGCTCTTAGCCAGATTTATGGTGCAAATCAAGAGCAAAGAGCCCAGCATGGTGATTTAAAACCTTGCAAGTTTAGCCAGGAATCTGTGGACTGTAAAGAAAAAGCTGAGACCTTGATTGCTGAAAAGGAACAAAGAAATAAAAATGATGGCCTAGGGGCATTCTGGGAAGCAGTGGGCCTCCACTCTTTTCAGCCTCAGGCTTTCAAAAGTGAAAGAGTTTGCTTGTAGGAAAATGCTGCAGAGCACCATGTTCCTGAGTGGCAACAGAGGCCACAGGAGGTTTCAAAATGGCAGTGGCACACCAGGTTTCAAAATGGTGGTGGCCAAAACAGATTCCAAAATGGCGGTGGAATAGAGAAGTTGTTCCTCACAATCAGGTTCAGAGAGCTCAGCAATCCAGGCAGTCGACCCCTACAGCCAAGTGAGAGGAAAGCCTGGCTACTGCTCCAGCTGGCAATGGACCTTGGTGGCATCCATGTGGTGCTGGTTTTAAGTACAAGAAAAGGCTAAGGCAGCTTCCGCCTCACCTGCAGAGGGCAATGGGTAAAGATGTAAGGGTGAAGCCAAGGAACATGGATCGTCCAAGGAAAGCTATGGAGGTTAAAACCCCTGGAAGTGCCACAGGGGTGGAGTCACTCAAGTCTTTTGGAGCTTGCAACCAAATTGCTTCAGATGCTGAGCATGAAAATCCAGGACTTAATGTTTGCCTTGCTAGATTTTGGAATTGCTATGGTTTAAATGCTTGGTATTCCCCTGGTGGTAACTTCTGGAATCATAATGTTTATCTTATGCCTTTATATGTTGGAAGGGTTTAACCTCGTTTTCATTTGTACAGGGGGTTACAAATAAGAGTTTGTCATAGATCTCGGAGGAGATTTGGGACTTGGACTTTTTAGCAATGCTAAGACTATTAGGACTGTGGCACCTCTTGGAGATGGACTAAATGTCTTTGGTATGAAGGATGTACTTGTGTCTTTGGAGGGCCAGGTGTAGAATATATTGGTTGGATCTTGTGTCACCTCCAAGTCCTCGTCTAATTTGGATGAGGATGAGTCTGGCATGTGTGATTGGCTTGTTGTCTGGTGCTGGGATTTGTGATTTGAGTGCTGCACCCACCCAGGGGTGGAGTCGACATACTGTGTAAAGGTGGGAGGAACATGTGTCTTCCCTCTCTTGCTCTCTCTTGCCGGTTCACCTTGCTGTTTAGTGGCTGCCATGAATGGTGGCCCTACCACGCCACACTGCCTTGGAGCCAACTGAGTATGGACTGGAAACCCCTGAGAACTGTAAGAAATAAATCTTTCCTTCCCTAATTTTGGGAGTCAGGTATTCTGTCTCGGCAATGACTGAAAGTAACCAAGACAGTGGAGTATTTGGAGTATTCTATGTAGAGTATCATGGAATTTGTGAATCACAATAATTTAACTTCTTCCTTTCCTATCCTTATTCTTTTCTCTTTTTTCTTTTCTAGTTGCTTTGGCTAATGTTTCCAGAACTATATTGAATAGAAGTGGTGATCATTGACATCCTTGTCTTGTTCCTGATTTTAGAGTGAAAGCTTTCAATTATTGACCATTTATTATGATGTTGGGTGTTGTTTTGTCATAGATGACTTCTAATTGAGGTAAAGATTATGTATTCCAATTTTCTATAGGGGTTTTATCTGAATGAGTGTTGGACTTTATCAAAAGCTTTTTCTGCATCTATTGAGATGATCATATGATTCTTGTTTTTGGCTCTGTTGATATGGTGTATTACATTTATTGATTAGCATATGTTGAATCATCCCTGCCTCCCTGGGATGAATCCTACTTGAATCTCAGTGATTTGATGTATTCTGTTTGATAGTATTTTATTGAGGATTTTTGCATCTATGTTCCTAAGGGAGATTGACCTGTATTTCTCCTTCTTAGTTGGGTCTTTGTCTGGTTTTGGTATTAGGGTAATGCTTGCTTCCAAGATTGATGTTGGGAGTATTGCTTCCCTTTGAATCTCATTAAAGAGTTATACAATAGTGGCATTAGATCTTCTCTAAATTTCTTGTAGAATTCAGCAGCAAATCCATCAGGACCTGGGCTTTTCTTTGCTGGTAGGTTTTTAATTACATTTTCAATTTCATTGACTGATATTGGGTTATTTAGAATTTTTATCTCTTCTTTATTCAGTTTTGGAAATTCATATGTATCTAGAAATTCTTTGCTTTCCATCTTGTTAGAGTACATTTTCTCAAAGTAAGTGTTGTAGTCAGGTTTACAAGTGAGTGAATTTAATACAGGACACATAATTCGTAGGATTGTTTTATAAAATCCACCCCAAGAGTCAAATGCAGAAGACAGCAGGAGATCTGTCCACACACTAGAGACAGAATGAATCAAGCTAAGGGCCTGGATCCCATAGCAATGTCCTGCATGAGTCCAACTGAAGACCTAGAACCCATGACAATGTCCTACACAAGTCCAACTGGAGGCCTAGATCCTACGACAATATCTCATGCAAGTCTGTATCAAGAATCTGCACTGGGAAGGACCAAAGGTCAGTGGTGGAAGCTAGAAAGTTTGCACCGTGAGATGAAGGATCTGTGTCTACAGGTTGAAAGATCTACATTGGAACTAGGAAGCGACACTCAAGGTAAGAGCAAGAGCTCCCACAGAAAAAACTGTAGCCATCCTTAGCAATAATGAGGACCCAAGCTCCTCTAACAATGAGAAAAGCTGAGTTTATATGAGGAAAGCCAACATGACAAGTTTTCCAGGAGAATAAGTAGAATACCATCTTTCCCTCCATTCTCCTTTTATGCTGTTGGAAACTATCTTCAGGTGTACTTTTCACACCTAGGGCCATTCTGATTTAGTTCAGCTGGGTATCAATTTAATTTCTTCTCTAATTTCATCTGTGACTCAGCGTTTGTTCAGGAAAGTTATTTATGATTTTCATGGTTTCTTTTGCTATTGATTTCCATTTTCATTTGCACTATGGAATAATTTCAATTCCTGTGCATTTACTTATGCATGTTCTATGGTTTACAATGTAGTCTAATTTGGAGAATGTCCATGTGCAGCTGAGAAGAATGCATATAATGATGTTGTAGGGTCACAAAATAGTCTGCAGATATCTACTTAACCCATTTGTTCAGAGATTTAGTACAGTTCTGATATTTCTTTGTTGATTTTTGTCTAATTGATCTATCTATTTGTGATAGTGGGGTATTAAATTTGTTTTAGGTAGTTGGGTGCACTGGTATTTGGTGCATATATATATATATATATATATATATATATATATTTCTTATTGTTATCTCCTCTTGGAGCTTTCCTTAAGTATGTGGTGACATTGTTTGTCCCTTTTGATCAGTCTTGGCTTGAAGTTCACATTGAGTACAAATAGAATAGCTATCTTTGCTTTTTTTTCTGTTACTGTCACATGGAGTACTGTTTTCCATCCTTTGACTTTCAGTCTATGAACTGCTTTTTGAGTTAAATGTGTTTCTCTTACACAGCATAATGCTGGATCTGGCTTCTTGATCCATTTTACAGTCTGTATCTTTTGAATGGTGAATCGAGGCCATTTACATTGATGGTTATAATTAATATGTATTGGCTTATTCTTCTCATACTATTTTTATCTTGTTGGTATCCTGTCTTTCCCCTTTGTTTTCTTTCTTGCCTTGCCTGGTGGCTTCATTCTATTGGTGATCTTGGAATTGTGGTATTCATTATCTCTTCTAAAATATCCTTAAGAGCACTTTGGAGAACTGAGTTGGTGGTCATGAATTTCTTGAGTCTTTTTTTGTCATGAAAGTTTCTTATTTCTCCACTTATTTTGAAACATAGCTTTGCATAGTACATAAATCCGAGGTGGAGGTTGTTTTATGTCTTAAAATACTCCATTTCAAGCTCTCCTACACTTAAGATTTGTGTTGAGAAGTCTGATGTGATTCTGATGGGCTTTCCATTATAAGTGATGTTTCTTTTCTCTGACAGCTTTTAATATTCTGTTCTTATGCTGAACTTCTGAAATCTTGATTATTAAATGCCTTGGTGTAGATTTATTTTCATCATAGCTATTTGGAGTTCCATAAGCTTCAATTATTTGTATTCTAAATTCTTTATCCATGTTTGGGAACTTTTCTGCAATTACTTCTATGAAGAGTTTCTTTTATAGTGTTTGTGCTGTCTCTGGCTTTCTTGTTGATGCCTGTTAATCTTATGTTGTTTTTATTTGCTTCATCTTGTAGTTTTTTTGATTGATTTTTCATGTTCCCTTCCTATTTTTAAGATATCTTTCTTTTTGTGATCTCCAACCACAATCTTGTCTTCTAGATCTGATATCCTATTCTCACCTTCTTTCAATCTGTTGTATATGATTTCAATGGAATTTTTAACCTCCTCACTATCTGTTTGGATTTGTTTCATGGTTTCTGTTTCTTTCCTATGTTGAGCATTCATGGTTTCCATTGTTTTCCTAAACTCCTCTATTCTTTTATCATTGTATACTCTACATTTGTTGAGCATGTCTTTCATTTGTCATTTCTTTTTTACCTAGGAAATTATTTTTTGTAGCCTCATTTGTTTTTTCACTTCTGTTGTTATCATTTCAGCACGTTCCACTAGCTGGCTTCTGATTTGCTCTATCTCATTGTCCTCGGGACTTGCTGTGGAAGAGCTAAAGAACTGGAGGTCTGGGGTTGCATTTTTCTTCTATGTCTTGTCATTTTCTATTATATATTTATTATTTTATTTTGTTTTCTGTGTTTATGCTTGTTGGTTTTATATGATAGATAGATTTAGTACTAGTATTGAAGCTTTCTTGGGAAATGTCTATTCCTCAGTGATAGCATCTAGGTGTAGGTGATTCTTGTTCTTTGTGTCTATTCCATAAACCTACCTTCCCAATTTATTAAGGATGAGAAGTTACTATTTGGCTCAGCACCCAGCTTTTTGGTATTGAACTATGGTAATGGTTACGACTCCAGGTAATCACAGTGTTTTCATATGAGGGAAACTCATTACAACATGTACAATATTTTGGCTAAAGTAGTACAATTAGCAATAACAATGGCAGCAAGCATAGCTTAGCAGCTGACAAACTATGTTAACTATTAATTTGATACTTTTAACCATAGGAGTAAGCTATACAGTTATACAGCAAAATTCAACCTATACCAGGAACTTGTATGCAGTGACTTTCCCCTTAGTAGACTGATTTTACTCTGGGAGGGATTTAAGAGAGATAAATGACAAAACAGAGAGATGATTAAGGAGAAATATAGTCAAAGCAATACTGCACAGCAAAGGTGATCCCCGATGTTTTGAGAAACTGGGGAAAAGCACAGGAAAGAAAGAATAAATGAGAAAGTAAAAGAATATTGAAACAAACCAGAAAGAGACAATGTTCACTCACATGGACATATTATAAAATTGAGAGATAGTTGAGAGAAGTGAGAAAGAACATAAATAGAACAAAACAAATACAAAGGTAAGAAACATAGTCAAAAACCAAAAGAAAAAAACCCAACATTGATATAAAAAGGAAAACCAATAAAACAAAACAAGCAAAGAAAAAATGAAAAGAAAAAGAAAAAAATTTCTCTAGGGTCCACAGTTCCATGGTAATTTCCAGGTTGGACCCCAGAAATGTGCTGTGTAACCCAATCAATTTATTTATTTTATATATGAGGCTAATCTTGTAGGCCTCTGGATATGTGGGCTGGGACTGGTCTTCAGCTGACAATTTTCTGGATGTCCACTTTTCCTTACTGTGATTGTCTCTATGGTGGTTTCTCATTTGCTGTGGCACTCTCAGGTAAGGAAAACCCAAGGTTGCTCTCAGACCCATGTACAGTTGTCTTCTTCTGGACCTTGCACAACTTTCTCTATTCTATACCACTAACTCCTCTAACATGCTGGTTGTCTTGCAGGGATATTCCCCTTGTCCCACCATATGCCAAGGATGCTTGCCTGCTTTTACCACTGTGCCATGGCCACTCTGCTGGTCGCAGACCAGGGAGATACTCCCAGTCCTTTATATTTAGAGTCAAGAGTGGCTTCTAGCACCCACCAGAGTGGAGTCTGGGTGGTCTCAGCTCCTATCTCTCTGTAGAATTACCTCCAGTCTGCTACATAACTGCCAGCAGTGCACCGCGACTGGGTACCTCTTTCCACATTCCCCTCCATGATGTTTGAAGTGAAGGGACCCAGGACTGTTCTGCTGTTGGGGTTTGCTCCGAATCCTTAGGAAGAAAATGTCAGCCCCACCTGCTAGCTTCTGTTTGAGCATCTGTGTTTTAGAGCACAGCTCTAGTTTACCTCACTTGCCAACTTCTGGCTCTGCAGGGTCCCTCAGGAAACAATATCTCATATTCTTGTTGCTCCTTCCAATTTTCTGTTGTCTCCCCACCATCTACCATGCTGCTGGGTCATCTTCCATGCCACAGGACCCAAGTGTCTTCCTTTTGTTAAACTTTCTTCCTCTAATTTATTATTGGGACTGAGCTATGATCCCAGTGGGCTGCTCAGACAACAGAACAGTGGTGTACGTTCCCCCCAGATGCAACAAAACTGAAGTATCTGTTAGACATTGCCAAATATCCTTTGTGTGGGGAAATCTCCACTGATTGAAAAACACTAGCTTAAAATACTACTACAAATATGATGATGATGATGATGATGATGATGATGATGATGACGACGACGATGACAATACTTAACATTTGTTGAATGTTTACTTACACATTTATTTAAACCCTTTTTATGGTCAACTATATAACCTATACAAAACAGTGTACAAAACAAAAGTGAATGTCTTAACAATTTGTTAAATAGGGGATAGCTATGTAAGCACCAACTAAATTAGAAGGAAAAAAGAAACATTAACATCCTTAGAAGCTTCCATTAGACCTCCTCCCAATAGCTAACTACTATTTGCCTGACCCAAGGTAACCATTATCCTAAACTTTATGGCTTATTTTCTAGTTATTCCTTCTAAGCATTTATTTCTAAAGCTATAGTTTACCTTTCATACAGGCTTTCTCCATCATTTATAGGTCGATGTGTTCATCAAAAGAAAGGAGCAGACCAAAAACAAAATGATTTGGGATTCACGAAAGGGGAAACAGTGCTGGAATCTTTGAAAGGTAATCTTGGAGTAGAATCTGGTACCAACCATAGAAGGAAACCAGTCCATATAGGAGCAAGTAAGATAGCTCCAGATCAGACTTATTCAAGAAAATGAAACCAATATAAGCACCTGATGCATCTGAATATGTTGAGAGGTGATTTGGACAGCTGGTAGAAAATTGAGGCTTATTTTAGAGAAGGATGCATATAAAATTAAGCAAGCAAACAAGCAGGACAAGTTCACTGTGAAAAACAAAAAAGAAGCAGCGGAAAATATTTATCCTCGTATACTACACAATTCAGTTGTAAGTTAAATAACATTATCATAATGTAAACACAGAGCATTGCTCTAACTGATACTATGATATAGTAGTAGGCCAGGAGAAGAGTGGCAATGAGAAGGTATAAAATTTGAGAGTTAAATCCTCCCAATTCAGGGAGTCAATAGATAATACCTAGCAGGAGAATGTTTTTTAGAGGTATGGTGGTAAATATAAACAGTCCACTAGAAGAGATGAAAATATCTCTTTGGAGAGATAAATAGGGTAAACACTGCAGATTTTCATATTAAACCTTGTAAAATTTTTGACTTTCTAAATCACATGCATGTAAATCTTTGATGAAAATAAATACTTTAAAAGCTGATTTTAAAAAACATAATTATAATGGTGGTGAATCTGTAAGTAGTGCCTGAGGCAAAATGAATAGAAAATAGGCTGGTGTATTCATAAATTTAGATTTCATGTAGTTTTCTTGAATGTTCATTTACAAACAGGTAATGAGAAGTTTAAGAAGCTCCAGGGATGAAAGAAATAGCAATCAACTCATCATATTCCATTCAAGCAGAGATTTTAAGGGATGTGTTTGTAAGACACAGGGCATTAAAGTGCAGGAAAATTAAAATGCTCAGGAAGAAAGCTCTTCTTCCCAGTGAAATAAATGTTTCAGTCACCCTCTATAATTTAATACAACCCTTGCTTTCTGGGTCACATAAATAAGAAAGAGAACCACCAGGAACTTATCCACTATTTCAATTATTTCAACCCTAAAAATACCAGGCCCTCCAAGCCTCCAAATTTTTATCTTCCCAAAGAGAGGTCTGAGGTTTTTAGTGGCCATAAGAAATTTCCTTGGGAAAACACAGAGATGCAGGAGGGTAAGCATTGGTTGTTGTATCAGATCTAATTTTGTTCAAATCCCGGTTCTACTCTAAAAAAGTGTGGGTTCAGATGAGATCGGGCGCGTTCAGAGTGGTATCCAGAATGTACAATAGATATTGTAATAATGAAAGGGAAAGAACGTGCTAAAAAGGAAAGAACAACGGGGATGGGGAAAGGAGAAAGGGATGAAAGGAAAAGATTATATGTATGTTGGTAAACATATATAAATGTATGTATGTATATGCATGCAAGATAGATAACTATGCTACTAATCTCTGTTAGTTCATCAAAAAGAACAGTTTGTGCTGTCATTGTTCAATTGATTATTTTTGTGACTAGATCTTATAACCTGAACAACTACTTCTAAGATAACAATATGCAATACATTAGCTAGTGTTAATTTCCTACTGTTTTTTTCTAAATTCTGTATCATTTCTATCCTTTATTTGTCTGTTTTGCTTTTCAAAATAAAAAATATTTGCAAAAGGTTAAAATAGGTGTGGTTTCTTGGTAAAATTACTGAATATCTCTTAATCACAGTTTTGACATCTAAAAATATAAGGATTGTAATGCCTACATTGCTTAATGATTCTCAAGATCAAAGAGAGAATTTTCATAAAAGTCCTTAGCAAATACATGTGTCTCTAGCAAGTTTAGCTAATGTTATAATTATTGTCATTGTTATAATTATAATAATAGCTATTGCTATTACTAATGCTCTTGTGAATGGTATCATGTCCAATCCACTGCACAGTGGCTTTAAAAAGCAGCGGCAGTTTCTTTTGTCTCATCCTCCATGGCCTCTGACCTTGCTAAGACCATTGGCAATACCGAAATCTACTTACTCCAACCCACTCTTCCCACCACTGCTCCACCAATACTCCTCTTATGAATATCTCCTTAGTATGGCTAAATCACATGTTCAGCTTTCACTTTGCATTTTTCCTTATCCATCAATAGCATTTAATATAGTCCCTCACTCCCTCTTTCTTCTCCTTCTTAATTATGTTTTCCTCAGCAGGATTTCAGGACACCATACTCTCCTGGCTTACTTCATATCACCCTGTGCTATCTTATTCTTCTTTCCCAATTTCTCCTTTCTCTGACCTAATAATACTGAAGTGTGCTGAGGTTGAATCCTTGGTAATCCCTTTTTCTATCTATACACAATCCTGACAATTTCACCCAGTCTCACAAGTTTAAATATCTTTCCTACAAGGGATACTTCAGAATTTACATCTTCAACCTGGAGCCTTTTCGTAAATCCCAGACTGCAACGACTAGCCCCTGTTTACTTTCACTTGAATGTCCGATCGGCATTTCACATTCAACAGGTCCAAGTCTAAACTACTGATTTTCTGTATAAAACTCCTCCTTTCCATACTTAATCCCAGTTAATTTCACCTACATTTTTCCTTTTATTCATCTCAAAAACTCTGTAGTTATCCATGACACTTTTTATCATACCACAATTCAATGCAACAGTAAACACTAGTATTTCTATGTAAAAAATATAGCCAAATATCTCACCATCTCTCTGTTAGAGCAAAGAGCCCTACCCTACTCCTTGCTTCTCCCTTCATTCTCTTACAATCCATACTCAAGTAGTGGACAGAATTATCCTCTGTAAATGCAAATAAAATTGTATTATTCCTCTGCTTGACTATCATCTAGTGATTTATCACCTTAATTAGAATTAAAAGCCAATTTCCTTATGATCATTTACAAGGTCGTTGCAAACTTGCCACTTCTCTGATCTCATTTCTTCCTTTCCACATTGATTTGCTTGATGCCAGTTTCTACAGGCTGCTTGCCATTCCCTGAGAACACCAGACACACTCCCACCTCAGGCCCTTTGCACCAGCTGTTCTTTCTACCTAGAATCCTCTTCCCTCAGATGCCCACACAGCAGACTGTTTAAAGCCTTTGCTCAAATGTCACCTCATCAACAAATCTGGGACCCTGCACACTATTTAAACCTGTATTTCTCCTCTCTGCCACCTCGAGTAATTTTGTTGTTGGTTTCTTCCAACACAACTAGCATGTGCTACCCTATACTAGAGCTTGCCTATAATGTATGTATTTAATGTTTGTCTCCCCCAAGCATATAGGATCCATGACAACAGGGAAGTCACACTGTTTTGTTCACTGACATGTCCCAGTTGCCTAGAAAAATACCGATTTGCAAAAGAAAGGAGGGAGAGAGCAAGAGGGAAGAAGCACATCATTTTAGCCATGTGGGCACCATTCAGTTGCCTGCACTGGGCCTAGCTTTTATCTTAAAACAAAGGAGTTGAAACTGTTGAACTCCAAGATCCCTTCCACTTCTATTTTTAGTGAGACTATAAACTATGTGAGTTCAAAAGGGTTTATAAAATGTGTAAAAAGCAGTTCAGCTTCTTACAATGCAAACTCCCAGGACAAGTAGGAGGTATGGTAAGCTGTGGCTGAGCCCCCTCCCTCTGTTCTCAGCCTTCCACGAGGCTTTTCTGGCTGAGTAACTTCAGCTCTCCTTCAGATGACCTGATCCTAGAGAAGCTGGAGCCTCTATCCCATACTATCCCCGATGCACAGGCTACACAAATAGAGGCTTCTTCATGAGATTCCCAAGACATATGTCTGCAAAATTTATAACTGGGATTTGCCACTTGATGTGCCCTAGTTAGACCATTAAGGTTATACTCCACCTTCACCCTGACTCCTATCACCATTTGGTTTGTGGCATTATGGCAAAGTGCTTGCTGTTCTCCACTGCACCGCCAAGCTTAGTAGACCATAGGCTGCTCCCGTGGTCTCTTGAATCTCTGTGCACTTGGATACAGAGTTCCTGAAATGGAAGTTGTTTTTCCTGCTTTTCTCCCACAGGACAAATGCTGTTCCCTGAGAGAAAAGTAAATGCTGAGCTGTAGGAAACAGAGGATCCCGTCCCTAAAGTACACTTACTAATGCAGACAGACAAAAGCAACATAGGCTGGCTGATTCCATTGCTGCTGCAGGGAGGATGAAGAAGTGACAGGAAGGCCTAGGACACCCTTTGCTTTGTGGCTTTATGGAAAGACCCGGAATGAAAAAGATGTAAGGTATAAGGTACACATCTGTCTGAGGCTTTACAGCTGTTATCCCAGAGTCACCCAAAGAAACGAACCTTTCATTGAGCACACTGCTAGAGCCTGTCTTGCTTCCTGAATTAATCACTTTTCTGCCACGGGAATACAACATCAGACACCCATCTTGTAAGAGGAGAGGTTTATTAGGCTCATAGTTTCCAGTGAGTTCCATCCACAGTCAGCTTGCTTCAAAGCAGAAATGGCATAGTGGAAGGACGTGACTGAGGACAGCTCTTCAACCCGTGGCAGCCAGGAAGCAGAGAGACAAGGGAGGAGCCATGGGCAAGAATACATTTTTCTAAGCCAGGCCCCACCTCCTAACAGCACACTGAACTATGGAACTTATCAATGGATGAACCCACTGATGAATATAGTGCCCCAAGATCCAATTGCTTTCTGTATACATGAGAATTTTGGGAGACATTTTAGAACTAAGGCATACCACTTCCTTTCTCATATTTGATCCTGCACTGCTCCAACATGGACCAAGTCACTGAAGTCACATGTGATTTAGTAAGCCAAGACAAAGCACCAATAATCTGAGGAGATATATATATATATATATATATATATATATATATATATATAATTCTCTACCTCAAAACAAGGATCATTTTCCTGAGAACAACTGGCTCATTTACAAAAGAATCACTAAGTAGGCGCTCAGAAAATGACCTGTTCCTGAAAACTTATCAAGCATCAGTCTTCATCAATCTGCTTTTTAAGAAGTAGCTAATGCTTCCTTAAAAGTCTTACTACTGTCTCCTGGAAAACTTCTCATTCTTCAGGATTCCCTGATGTTCTGTGTGAAAACTTCCCAATTCACCCAAGACTAAATACACACACATACACCACCTGTAACAGTTGATACATTGCATCAACTTGAGAAGTTTAGAAGTTTTAACTAAGTGACTCAGCAAGGGATCAGGGTCCTCATTTTGTAAACATCCTTAACCTGTGCAAGAGGAGGGCACAGAGATGATGTGAGCACTGCACTCACCCCAGGATGGATAGCCTGCTTACAATATAAGGGCAGAAAAGAGGCTAGCTATCCCCTCTTTGAGATCTTGTTGTTTTTCCTGTCTTCTGCTGCATTGAACTGTTGCCACTCTGACATGCTACCCTACCTTGGTGCCTGCTAATTAGGCACTGAAACCTCCAAAAACTGTGAGCTAAATAAACCTTTCCTTCCTTAATTTTGGGTGTTGGGTATTTTGTCTCAGCAATGAGAGAAAAGTAACCAAGACACCACCCAGTAAACCATTATCTTCTGTATACTGTCTCAATATTTGTTCATAATTTGGTTGATCCACAAACACCTTGAAAATATAGACCTATACTAAAAATGCTGAATTTTGATATCTCTTTATCTCATTAGTTGGACACATATTAGTCAGGCATGTTTAACACTATTATCTGATAATGTACAACCATAGTAATAAGACTAGAAAATATATTTTTAATTCATAAAATAGCTAATATACATATATAGGACTGTTTCTCTTTGGTCCTCAAAATTAGCAAGTCTTCCTTGTTCTCTTTAGAAGTATTTTTAGAAGTATTGTTCTCATTAGTTGGACACATATTAGTCAGGCATGTTTAACACTATTATCTGATAATGTACAACCATAGTAATAAGACTAGAAAATATATTTTTAATTCAGAAAATAGCTAATATACATATATAGGACTGTTTCTCTTTGGTCCTCAAAATTAGCAAGTCTTCCTTGTTCTCTTTAGAAGTATTTTTAGTCTCTTTCATAAAAAATGACTGAGAAAAATGCCAAACAGTGTAATGCACAGTGACACAGCTTCACAGTTCTTTCCCTTACTTTACCTGATGAAAATTACTTTTCTGCTTTAATTTTCAACTTTTCCTCAAACAGAAGCTGTTCATACTTGCTCAGAATATAGATATCAGAACTAGAGTTGCCAAATACATCAATGTTGAGTTCTTATTTAAAGTCAGTTTTCAAACTTGAAATCCCATCTTACGTTACTGCCATCTTAAGCACTAAAGAAAAGTTCAGGAAAGATCTGTACAGCTGGTTGGGGATAATGAGCCAGCTAGTTCTCACAGCACATTGTGGTGTGTTTCCCTCAAGCTAGCATATATTTGGTGGAGCTCAATCAATACTGACCATTAGAAGCTGTGGATTCAGCATTAGAAGTGGTGGATTCAGCTTATGTTCAAGGGAATTTTCTCTAGACTGTTCCTCATAGAAGTTGCAATAGTCTCCTTTTATAGAAGGTGGGACAGTTTCTAAGTCCCCTTCTAAAGAGAGGTAACTTAGATCATGAGTAAGAACAAGAAAGCAATCCATGGAGAAAGATGAAACTTATAAATAAAATGTTCACGTGAGCCAGAAGTTGATAAATTTTACTATAAAGGGTGTCTTAGTTACTTTTCTGTTGCTGAGGCAAAATATCTGACACCCAAAGTTAAAGGAGGAAATGTTTATTTAAACCTCCACTTTGTAGAGGTTTCAGTTCATAGTTAGCTGGCTTCAAAGCATGGCAGAAGGGCATCATAGAGGATAAACAGTCCATGGGAAAGCGTAACAGGTAGAATGCAGCAAGCAGCAAGCAAGTGATGACCCTCTTTCTGTCCCTTATATTCTATCCAGGCTACTCACACCCAGAGTGAGGCACCCTTAATCCTACTTGGAAATATACAAAACAAATCAGTAGACTAATTTAGTAATCACATACCCATCCCACATTTAATTTCAGCATCACATTATATCCAGTCACCTCTGAAAAGTTCCACCTACGACTGTATGAGGGGCACATGCAGATACAAACCATAGCAAAGAGTCACACACTAAGTATTTGCAGTTCTGTAGGGCATACAGCCTCTGTAGAAACTAATTAACCCTGCTGTTATAGCACAAAAGCAGTCAAAATAACCCCAAAATGAACGTACCTGTCTGTGTTCTAATATTTATATAACAGCCAGCAACTCAAAGTTTGATGAATCCTAGTCTCAGCCAGTTCTTCCCAAAATATTGTGCACATATTGCCACAGGCACATGGGTATACCAGTGGATTTTAGTTATCTTACAAAGAAATACTATAAATATTAAATTATGATTGTGATTAAACATTTCCTAGAGACAAACATAACTGCCTTGTCAAAATGTGACTTCATGGGTATTATTGCTCAGCATAAGGCTAATTCTAGTTTTAAGTGGAAAAAATGGGGTTGATTGAAAGAAAAATAGTAAGTAAATAATGACAGGATATATTGATACTGCAAGACTTTTAGGTAGTATATAAAATAGCCAAAGTCTGGAAACATGCTATAAACTACACTTACATCCTACCTACTGGAACAAAATGACCTCGTTGGTTCAGACAAACAAGACCAGCATCTGCTTATTGGCAAAGCAATCACCAAGCGAGTAATAAATCTATCTCATCTGACTACAGTTTCTTCAAGGTTTTACATTGAGTATATACTTGAATCTAGTTCTCAATGGCGCTCTGTGACGTATTTATGATAAAGTATATCTACTTTAGTAACAGAGATGAGATTACAGTTGGGAAGGCAGATGTAGTTCCCCACCTACATCTCTAAGGTAGAGAATAGTCCCAATGCTTTCCAAGTATGACTCATGTTTGCCTTCCACCAAAATGATGACCTGGAAGTCATCATTGCTTACAACTACAGGATAGCACAGGACAGCAAGATGGACTATTTAACAGCATGCTTTTTCTTTTTCCCAAAATGACTGAGAATATAGAAGTTAATGTTCTCTATCCCAAAGGAGGATTGAGAACTAATCATGTCCTGCAATTGACTTGGATTTTTCCTGGGATGCTTCCTCTTTGGGCCTTCTGAAGACAGCTGACCAATGCCGTGTCCACAGTTAGTGAGCCAGTGCAAAATGACTCTGAAAAGTGAGGGTGAAAGGCTGCTGTGCAACCCACCTGGGCTGTGAATCTGAAACGAGTTTCTTGTTTTAACCGTAACTATTATATTCAGATATTACTTCAATGATCATGTCCAGGAAAAAAGAAAAAAGAATAAAAGAATAAAACAAATATCTGCTTCCTTCAGTATGGTTATAAATATTCTTAAAATTTATTAAAATACAACTAGATTCTGAATGCATTACACAATCTTTTCAAAGCAATGCTGAACTCACAATAAAGTGAGGCACATCACCAGATCGACTGGGTTAGGCAGAAGAGGGTGATAAGGAGACAGTGAGTTGTAACCAGAATAATGAACAATAAAGAAGCAAAAGCCAAGTCCAGAGAGATGACACACGTCAGCACCTGGGAGGCTGAGGCAAGAAGATTACTGTGAGTTCGAGGCCATCCTGGGTTATGTAGCCACACTCTATCAGAAAGAAGCAAGAAGAAAGAAAGAAGGAAAGAAAGAAAGAAAGAAAGAAAGAAAGAAAGAAAGAAAGAAAGAAAGAAAGAAAGAAAGAAGTCAAGATTTTCTTAATGTGTCTGAAAAAGGTAGAGTAAACCTATTTACAGCAAGGCAGAAATCTGAAGCTACATCCTCCGCATCACAATTAGACTCTTAAAAGAAGATAAAGTGTTTCCAAATCATAGGACCATGTGCTCCCAGTAGACATATACAAACTTCTGGTGACAGCAACTCTAATCCAGGCTCTCAGTACCTCACAGAGTAAGATCAGTTGAGAGCGATCTCACAATATGAAATTACCGATACACAAAGAAAGAGACTACTGTGAATCACAGTAAAAAAAAAAAAAAAGGACACTATCATCAGACACAGAGTATAAAATAATATGAATGGAATATTTAAAGTTATAAATGATAGAAGTGAGCAAAGAAAGGACCACATTTAAAAGATTTTTTTGTATGCAAGCTGCCAAAATGAGCACTGAAAAGATGTTTCTGAATAAAAAACAACTAAAATTTTAGAAATTAAAAACATAATAGCCAAAAAGTAAAGAGAAAATTGTTTCTATAGCTGAAGAGATAACAGTGCACTAAATAATAAAATTATATGGCAACAACTGCATATCCACATAAATAAAGTCTTAACTCAAACATAACTCAAAATGGGAAATATACCTAAAAGCAAAATTATCTAGAAGAGAACAAAAAAGAAAAAATTTGTGACACTGGATTAGGCAAATATTTCTGAAATGTAGCACCAAAAGTACAATCAGTAACACAAAATAATTTGTTAATTGCACTCCATCAAAATGTATAATTTCTGCTCTATTGAAGATACTGTTTAGAAAATCAAAATACAAGCCACACAGTTGACCTACATTCTAACATAGGATATACATTCCAACTACACAAATAACTCTCACAATTCAGCAAGAAATTAAACAATCTACCACCATATGGATGAAACATTTGAATAGATACTTTGCTAAAGAAGATAGACATCAAGGAAGTTGTTCCTATTTTTTCTTCTCTTCTCTTTACTTTGATTTTATTATTCTCTATTTTTCTAAAGATATATGCTTGTTGATTTGAGATTTTTCTTTCTTTCTAATACAAGTGCTCAGTGATATAAATTTTGCCCTAAGCAATACTTTAGCTGTATTATACAGATTTTGATATGTTATAATCTTCTTATTTTCAGGTAAAAACATTATTTCCCTTAAAGCTTATTATTTGACCTCTGAATCAGTTAGAAATATCTTGCCTGATTATAAGCCTTTGATGATTTTCTTATCATTCTGTTATCAATTTCTGTCATGATTTTCTTATGGCCAAAAAACATAGTTTGTCTAAAGGGCTAGAGACTTCTGGGAAGATGTCAGAAGAGTAAACAGCGACAAATTAATCACTCCAAGATTTGAAATTCAGATATCGGAAAATATCAAATTGGGAAAGAAAAGCAGAGAGCTGGATCCCTGGGACCCAGAAAGATCTGAATGGAAAATTGGAGCCCACAGAGAATGTGAAGAGACAGACTTCAATGCAAAAAAAGGAAAGGACTAGTGGCATGAGAAAGGAAGATCAATTCTATAGATACACAGTGAAAGTGATGCCAAAGGCTTTTGTCTTGATTACTTTTCTCTTGTTGCTGAGATGAAATATCTGATACCCAAAGCTAAAGAGTGAGAGGTTTGTTTGGCTCACAGTTTGTAGAGGTTTCAGTTCATAATCAGCTGGCTCCAAGGCAGGGTGGTATGGTTGAGGGGCAACAGTCCATGGCATCAGAAGACAGCAAAAGCAGCAAGAGCAAAAGAAGTAGGGAGCAAGCCTCTTTTCCTCCCTTATATTGCATGCAGGCTACCTTTCCTCAGGTGGGTGTAGCACGTATACCATCTCTGTGCCCTCCTCTTGCACAGGATGAGGATGTTTACAAAGTGAGGACCCTGGTCCCCTGATGAGTCAATTAGTTAAACTTCTAAACTTCTCAATTTGACATAATGTATCAACAATTAGAGCATCCTAGGAGAAACACCAGGGGAAGTGAGCAGTGGATGCTGTGCTACAACAGCTGGTGAATGACTGCAGTCCATTTCCCCCTGGAGATATTGCTTGGGCAGATACCATTTTAGGGAGGGGCCAACTAAACCCAGAATTTGGAGCAGCTGTAGGTTGGTTTCAACTCAGGACACCCATTGTTAAAATCCCACAGTGACTGGATAAGGGAAAACCTCAGGAAATGTCCAAGGTCAGTGAGCTGTGTTCAGGCCAGCAGGAGACAGCCATAATATATAAGCTAAATAACACAGGCCTCAACCGTGTAACCAGAGTGCAGGATCAGCCAGAATTTCTGTGGATTTGAAAGTGCTGGAATCAGTACTCCACCCTAATCTTAATGCAGACTTGCTGGGATTATCCAGCACTCTGCCCTTGCTGGGATTATCCAGAATGGACCTGGACTCTGACTGCCTCCTTAGTATACTTGCAAGAACAGAGCCACACCCTGAATTGGACACTATCACAAAACTATACTCCATGAGATTACCAAAGACTTTAAATTACAGAGAAATTTCTTTCTTTTTTTCCCATCAATTATGTTTTTTTGTTGTTGTTCTTTCTCTTGATTTTATTCTTCTGTTTTTTTAATTGTTTGCTTAGGATTTTTTCATGAGTGTGAATAGTGTTTTTAGTTTTCTTTGTTTTGTTCTTGTTTTTGTTTCTTTCCCTCCTGTCTACTTCACCAGTTTCCTGAGGCTTAGGTAATCTTCCTTTGTCAGTAAACCATTCTTCCAATCTTTTTTCTTTTCCTTCTCTATTGTTTTTTCTTCTCCTTTTTAAATTTCCTTCCCTCAGGGAAAAGTCACCCTATTGAGAAGATATTTACTGTATATAATTTTCTGATTTATCTTAGATGGTTATATATAAATCTTGTACTTGTGGTTAAAGGCAACAGAGTAATAGTTATCATGGATTATCAATTTCTAGTCTGTACATGAGCTATTGCTATTGCCAATTGCACTACTTTAGTCAAGGTGATATAGTTGTGATGATCAACTGATCTTCCTTAAATTCCAATACATAGGTTGTTGGGGGGGGTAGGTCATAAACAATGTGATAGTCCAGTACCAAAGAACTGGGTTCTAGGCCAAACAGGTAGCAACCTTTCATCCCTCATAAATCAAAGAGGCAGGATCACGGGATGGATTCAAAAGTCAAGCACCTAAAACACAGCTATAGCCAAAAGACATCTCTGGAAAGCAGTCACTTTTGGAAGAAGTCGATACTAGGGGAAAAAAGCAACCTACTGTAAGTAATTTACAAGTATCAATGCAAAAAAAAAAAAAACAAAGGAAAAAAACAAGGAAGAAAATGAGAAAACATGGAAGGTAAATGCAAGCTAGACTCCAGCTTCACCCAAGAAAATCAAGGGAGCATTGAGGTGGAAAAAATAAAAAACCTCCCAGCTTAATTTTATGAAATGATAGTAATGGAAGTAACAAAAGAGATTAGTAAGCCTCTTGATAAAAATAAAACATACATAATTAAAGAGCTGATGACCATAATGAAGGAAATTATTATTGAATATAGAGCAGATACAGATTTTTTTTAATAGAGGAACTTAGAAAAGACGTGGAAATCATGAATGTCCAACATAGAAAACAACTGGATTCCATAAAAAAGACTCAAACAGAAATTCAGGAAATTGAAAATTCTGCTGAAAGTGTATGCAGCATAGTCAACATATGTGAAGACAGACTATCAGATCAAGAATACAGGGTTGTGGTTGGTGATCATCAAATGAAAGACTTCTTGAAAGTGGCAAGGGACCACAAAAAAAGTAATCCAGCAAAGAAGACAAATATAAGATTAATTGAAATTAATGAAGAATCAGAAGATATCATAAAGGGCATAAAAAACCTGTTCACAGAAATAATAGCAGAAAATATTCCAAGCATGGAAAATCAATTTGACATACTCATAAGTGAGGCATATAGAATTCCAAATAGTGGAAAAAACTACAGCAAGGCATATAGTAATCAAGATTCCATAAATTCAGCAAGAACAATATTAAAAGCTGGTAGAGAATAGAAACACATAATCTATAAAGGAAACCCTATCCAAATCACAGCATGATTCTCAGCCCAAGTTCTTAAATCAAGGAGCAGATAGATGAAAAATTTCGAGTCCTAAAAGAAAACAACATCCAGTCCAAATTGATCTGCCCTGCAAAATTATCTTTCAAAACTGATGGAGAAATAAGATACTTCCATGATAAAGAATGCCTGAAGAAATTCATGATCACCTAACCAGCAATCCAAAAATTCCTCAAGGATACACTACATAAAGACAATGAAGACAATTCCATGAATCCCAATAGAATGAATCCACCAGGCAAAGGAAGGAATTAAACAGAAGAGAAAGAAAAAGGACACCAACAGGAAAATTATATGACAAGTATAAATCAATACATATCAGCTGTATCTATCAATATGAATAGTCTCAATTCACCAATTAAATGAAAAAGATTGACAGAATGGATCAAGAAAAAGGCCAACAATACGTTGCATACAAGAAATATATTTTTATTCTTTTTTGTTTTTAAAATTTAAAAAAAACCATTTAACTCAAAAAGAAATTCATAAGCTGAAAGCCAGGTGTCTTAGTGACATTTCTGTTGTTGCCTGAAAACTAAAATTAAGGGAGGAAAATTTTATTTAGCTCACAGTTTGTGGAGGTTTTAGTCTATAATCCTCTGGCTCCCAGGCAGGATGGAACATGACAGAGGGGCAACAGTTTATGGTGGTGGAAACTATCAAAAGCAACAAGAACAAAAGAGGCAACAGTTCATAGCAACAGAAGATACCAAAAGCAACATGAGCCAAATGGGGAAAGCAAGCTTCTTTCCCTCCCTTATGTTGTATGCAAGCTATCCACCCTAGGGCAGATATAGTGCTCACACCCCGGAATCCCAGCATGAGACAATGAAACAATCTAGATTCAGCCATCTCCAATAAACCTGCTCCCCCATGATCATGTGATGCTTGGGGGACATCCAGACACAATCTATAACATTCCACTCCTGACTCCCCCCAAGGATCTGTTCATATTCCTTTATGCAAAAGTCATTTAGTACATCTCTAACAGTTGCTAAAGTCCTAACAGTTTCAGCATTGCTGAAAAGTACAAGTCCCAAGTCTTCCCCAAGATGTAAGGCAAACTTTTAACTGTGAGTCTCTGTACAAATGAAAAGTTAAACCCTTCTAACATTCAATGGACAGGGCAGACATTTCCATTCCAAGAGTTACAAACAGGGGTTACAAAGGAATGGAACCAAAGCAAGTCCTAAGTCCAGCAGAGCAAACAATAAGTCCTGTAGTTACATGTGCAGCACGTAAGGCAATCAGTGGCAAATTGTGAATTCTAAAGGGCTTGTGTGACCCTGCCCTTATGGCATTTTCCATGGTTGTAGCTCCCACAGCTTCTCTTTTGGGCCTGCTTTGCTCCCTCCTCCCAGCTTTGCTTAGACAATACATGTTTCTGGCTTTTCCAAACTTCTGGGGTTTCCACTGCACCTTTGGCTTCACATTCATACCTTCAAACACTATCCTCTCAGGGGCACACTGCGTGGCCTCCCAAGACTTCTGAAATAGGGATGGAAGCCACCTTAATCCCACAATTCTTGCATTCTGCATGCATCCAAAATCAGAACCACATGGATGACACCAAGGTCTGCTGCCAATGGGAATAATATCCAGGTTTCTTTCTCTCTTGCCTTTAGGGGTTGAACTCCTGGATTATTGAGCACTCTGAATCTGATCCTGAGGAACAAATTCTTTATGCTGCCTCCAGTCTGGAACTTAGTGCTAGGGCTTTCTTCTCAAAGCAAAGTCTTTCACTTTCACAACTTTGAGGCTGCAAAGGATGGCATTCTGCTGCTTCCTTGATGTCTGCAGGCAATCTTTTATATTGCCCTGCTGCTCCTCAGAAATCCTCTTTTCTATCTCTGCAATTCACAACTTTCCTGGAGTTTTCTTTTTGGCCAAATTCAAATTTTAAATCATTACATTGGGCTCTTTGCTCTTGATTGTCAACATAAATCTGGTTAAAATCCTCCAACAATAGCCAAGCCACCACCTCAATATCTGACTGCCTTGAAATTTCTTCTCCCAGATTAATTAGCCCACCATAATAAATTTCAGTCTCAGGCAAAGCCTCTGGATATGAGCAAAATACAAATTTTTTGCCAAACCATAACACATCATCTGCAGTCAAACATCCATTGCAGTCCTTCTTCCCAGTTTCCCAAGCCTGATTTTTAACCGTCTTCTGATATTTTGAGTTCTGACCAGAACTTCACTTACAGAAAAGTCTAAGGTGTTTCAGCTCTATTCATTCGGGTGACATCTCCAAACCTTTCCTAACTCTTCCTATAAGTTATTCTCAAAGGTTCTTGCATCACATGGTCAGGTAGCAAGGACCCCACTCCTGGTACCAAATTTTATCTTAGTTACTTTTCTCTCTTTGCAGAGACAAAATACCTGATGCCCCAAATTAAGGAAAGAAAGGTTTATTTAACTCAAGATTTGTGGAGGTTTCAGTCTGTAACCCACTGGCTTCCAGGCAGGGTTGCACATGGCAGAGGAGCAACAATTCATGACAGTGAAAAATACCAAAATGGGCAACAGTTCATAGCAGCAGAAGATACCAAAAGCAACATGAGTCAAATGGGGAAAGCAAGCTTCTTTCCCTCCCTTATATTGTGTGCAGGATATACACACTATGGTGAGTATAGCACTCACACCCCTGAAGCCCAGCACTAAATGATCAACCAATCAGAAACTCTAGATTCAGCAACCTCCAAAAAGCCCCCCTCTCCTGCATGATCACATGATACTTTGCGGGGGCAGGTGGGAGTGGGGACTTCCAGACATAAACATAACACCAGGGATGGAAAACAATAGTACAATAGTCCATATGACAAGAACCCAGAAAAAGAAATGAGGAGCTATTCTGTTAGTAGTATAAAAACTGAATTACAAGCCAAGACTGATCAAAAGGGACAATGAAAGTTCACTACATACATTAACAATCCAAGAGGAAGAGATAATAATCATAAATATATATACATCAAACCAGGGATTTAGCTCAGTGGTTCGAGCATTTGCTTGGCAAGTTCAAGCTTGTGAGTGCACTCCCTAGTACCAAAAAACAAACAAAAACAAACAAACAACAAAAAAATATATATGCAAGTGTGTGTGTGTGTGTGTGTATAATACCACTATACCCCACCATACAAAACGAACACTAATGGATATAAAATATCAGAGAAGCACAAATACAATTGTAATGAAGGGCCTCAATAGTCTGCTGTAACAAATAGACAGATTAATTAGACCAAAAAACTACAAAGAAATACCAGAGCTGAACCAAACTTTTGAACAAAACGACTGGGTAGATGCTTACAAGAGTGTTCCACACCACAACAGAATATATATTCTTCTCAGCAGCAGATGGTACTTTCTCCACAGTAGCCCACATACTAGCTCATAGAGCATGTTTAAGTAAATGCAAAGGAACTGGAATTACCCAATGCATATTATCATGTCATAGAGCAATGAAATTTGAAATCACTGACAAAAGGAACCACTAAACTATACAAACACATGGAAATTACATAACACCCTCCTGAACAACCAAACAGCAGGTCACAGATGAAAGTAAAGAAGAAATTTGACAGTTTCTACAATTAATAACATCAATATGACATAAGAAAACTTATGTGATGCAATGAAAGCATTCCTAAGAGGGAAATTTATAACACTAAATTCTCACATCAGAAAAAGAGGGTAAGTTCAAATATAACTTAGTGTTAAACCTCAAGGTTCTAGAAAACCAACAGAAAGTTAAATTCAAAAGATGAATGAGGAAGGAAATTATAAAGATTAGAGCAGAAATTAGGCAATTGAGACTTAGGAAACAGTACAAAGATTCAATGAATCAAAGAATCAGTTGTTTCAAATATTAAATAAAATAGACAAACCCTTATCCAACCTGATCCATAAAAAAGAAAGAAAAGACTCAAATCCATGCAATTAGGAATGAAAAGGTTGAAATCACAATGAACCCTGCAGAAATCCAGCAGATCATCAATACCTACTTAGCAAACCTGTACCCTATAAGATGGAAAACTTAGAAGAAATCGACAGATTCCTAGATACATATGAATTGCCAAAGGTAACTCAAGAAGATATAAAAATTTTTAATAACCCATTAGCAATCAATAAAATTGAAGAAGTAATTTTTTAAAGCTACCAACAAAGAAAACCCCAGGTACTGATGGATTCACTGTTGAATTCTATAAGAAATTTAAAGATCTAATGCCACTACTCTATGAGTTCTTTATTGAAAATGAAAGGAAAGTGACATGCCCAAAGTCATTCCTGGAATGAAGCATTACCCTGATACCAAAATCAAAGAAGGATCCAACAATAAAGAGAACTAAAGCCAATCTCCTTCATGAACATAGATGCAATGATCTAAATAAAATACTAGCAAATCATCAGAATACAGCAAATCATCATAAGGATTATACACCAGTTCCAAGTATATTCATCCCAAGGATGCAGGAATAACATATGCAACTCAACAAATGTAATGCACCACATTAACATAACTAAGACAGAAATGACATGGTCATATCAATAGTTATATAAAAGGCATTTGACAAAGCTCAACACCCATTCATTATTAAAAAAAAAACCTGCAAAAATTAGAATAGAATGTCTTTGTCTCAATCTGATAAAAGCCATCTATGACAAAACAACAGCTAACATCATATTAAATGGTCAAAAACTGACAGCTTTCACACTAAAATCAGGAACAAGACAAGGATGCCACTATCACCACTCCTGTTCAACATACCACTGGAAACATTACCCAGTGAAATTAGACAAAAGAAAAAAATAAAATGAATATGCCTAGAGTTATTTGTCTTTAGACATGCTCCCCCCAAAGCCGCATGCAGTAATAGAATTTTTTCAGAGGTGGCTGAATCTAGAGTGTGTGATTGATTCATAGTGTGATGCTGGGATAAAGGGTGGGTGGTTGCTGGGTCAGTCCACTGATCCTTTTGGCACCACTCTAGTCCCCATAAGCTGGATACATTATAAGGGACAAAAAGAACCTTGTCTTGCACTCTCTTATTACTTGTGCTTCTTTCACCACCATGAATGGATGACCCTATGCCATGTACCACTCTGCCTGAAACCAGCAGATTATGGACTGAAATCTCTATGAGCAGTGAGATAAATAAACCTTTTTCCCTTTAACTTTGGGTGTCAGAGTATTTTATCTCAGCAGTGACAGAAATGTAACCAAGACAGCTAGGAAAAGAAGAGGTTAGATTATTATTACTTACTAATGACATGATACCCTATGTAGAAGACCCCGAAAACTCCACCAAAAACTTTCTATAATTAATAACCAGTTTTGACCACATAGCAGGATACAAAGTCAACACTCAAAAATCAAAAACACTCAAAAATAATATTCTTTACATGAATAGCAACTCACTGAGAGAGAAACTAGAGAAACAATACCTTTCACAACAGCATCCAGAAGAATTAGATACTTAGGAATCAATTTAAAGAAGGAAGTAAAGACCTACACATTGAAAACTATGGTGCCCTGGAAAAGGAGATCAAAGAGGATACAAGAAAATGGAAAGATATCGCCTGTTCTCAGATGGTCAGAACAAATATAGTGAAAAAAGTCCTACTTCTAAAGCTGTTACACAGGTTTAATGCAATTCCCTTCAAAATACCAATAGAATATCTCACAGGACTAGAAAATACAATCCTAAAATTCATATGGAATCCAAAAAGACCTAGAATAGCAGAAGCACATTTGGGCAACAAGGACAAGGCAGGGAACATCAAATCTCCAATTCAAAGTTATACTAAAAAGCTACCATGATTTAAAACATAAAAAAGGTACCAGAAAAAAAAACAGACCTGAGGATCAGTGAAACAGAATAAAAGATGCAGAAACAACTCTCATCTACCTTGTCTTTGAGCCAAGCATCTTCCCTGGAAGAAAAGAGCCAAGCATCTTCCCTGGAAGAAAAATGGCCTGTGTAATAAATGGTATTGCAAAAAGTGTCATTCCACATGCCAAAAATTAAACCTAGAGCCAAATCTTTCACCATACACTAGGCTAAAATCAAAATGGATCAAATATCTAAATATTAGAAAAAGAAACACTAAATCTGCTGAAAGATAGAATAAGTAAAACTTTTGAAACCATAGGTGTAGGTAAAGACTTCATGAACAAAACCCCAGATGCCCAGGAAGTATTACAAAGACTGCACAACTAGACTCACTACAAATTAAAAAACTTTTGTGCAGCAAAAGGAAACACCAACAGTCTGAAGAAATAACTCACAGAATGGGAAAAATATTTACCAGCTATTTCTCAGACCAAAGACCGAATTCTAGAATATATACAGAACTAAAAAGTATCAGACACCCTAATTTAAAGCCCCAATTTAAAAATGGGCATCTGGAATGAATAGACATTTCTTAGATGAAGAAGGACAAACAGCAAATAAATATATGAAAAAATTCTCAACATCACTGGTCATTTGAGAAATGCATATTAAAACAAAACTGAAATTCTCATCTCATTCCAGAAAGCATGACTATAATCAAGAAATCAACCAATAACAAATGCTGGTGAAGCTGGGCGTGGTGGCGCACGCCTTTAATCCCAGCACTCGGGAGGCTGAGGTAGGCGGAGC